>JAOXYJ010140889.1:0-17625 GCA_028566555.1 Lithophaga nigra
ATAAACAACTAATGTGCAAAATATCTATTTGGTTTCGCACGCAAGACATATTCAAAAATATTTAAAAAAAACAAAATATATTTATGAACCCTTTTGAAATTTCAAATATTCTTAAAATGTTATCTAGTGAGGTATCCATTCCGAGTCATAAGGCGAGGATACTATTCCACACTTCACATACCGTACACGGAAGTCAATCATATATTGAGGATGTGTGCTTAAAAAATCAATGACATTTCACAATCTTGTCTTAAATTTAGTTTGGTTCATATTTTCCTTCTTGGCCTTATTCATACCCTTCAGTACAGGTTACAACTTTACAATTTTATTTACAATTACAGTTTGCATCTACAACCAATGATCAATGCATTACCATCCAAATTTTAAGTGATCCCTTGAATTAAACTTAAAAACCTTACTCCACATTAACAGGTAGTAATGCACGAACATTACTATATTGAATTAAAAAAGTACTAATTTAAGAATGAAAAGACAAGATTTTCTGACAAGCTTTTTAAAACAAAACAGCCTTTTGGCCCTTTATTCGAAACCAGTTCTATGAATCAAATGAAAAATCCCAAACCCTTCTGCATAGCTACACGCATTAAGAAACAATGCTTTGCACAAATAAAAGACCTGCAATAGAAAATGAACGAGGAGTCCCACTGGCATCACACGAAAAATCCCTTTTTGGCCTCTTATTCGGTCACAGATCCATCAATCAAAACCCAAATCATACTGCACATCTACATGTATTAAGGAACAATACCAAGTATTAAAACACCTACAATAAATAATGAACGAAGAGTTCCACCGACGATCTTTGCTAACGGACGGCCGGACGAGCCCATCAGAATATCTCCAAACTTTCTTCAGAAAGTGTAGGGATAATAATAAAAAAAAAGTTCACTATGGCGATTTCATGTCATGCTCACTTAACTATTATTCTTTCTTTGACAGAAATATTATCAATGGCTAATGGAATATACTTATGAATATAAAGATCTCAAAAATGCAAAATCACCGTAACAGATACTTACTACAAAAGTAAATTATAAAAAATATAATATGCACCAAGTTCATATACATTCTGCAGGTGACGATTAGCTATAAATCACTGAATAAAGAGCGTGGAAATACCAGACAACAAAACCCACACAAATTGTTGAATTACACAGTGAAAGTTTGGTGAATGATGTTACTGTACGAATAGCTGCTAATGTGTTTGAAATTAATTAAAATTATGTGATATATGTTATTAAATTTCATGGCTTGATGAATACCTTAACAAACATTTCTGCTTGTTAGACCATATAATTCCTAAATAATAATGGCTACGGAAATTGTTGGCAGTTAAAGTTGTATAAATCACTAAGAATGATGTTCAGATTTAAAATGTAAAAAGATGTAAAATCAGTACAAATGACGCTCAGAATTTACGAAATAATTTATGATAAAAGTAGAAAATGAAATGTAAATTAAAGAGCGTGTCAGACCTCCAGTGTAACAAAGCACTTCTATACTTGACATTAGATTTAATCCTAAACTTAAACTAACATATAATATTCTTGAATTTCTGAAATCAAAGTATTAGTGGATTTTGTTTTCAACATAATATCGAATTTTTATGCTTCGTATTAATTTAATGTGTATAATTTCCCCTGCTTCCTGGTGATTGCAAAAACTTCTCTAATCTAGATAGTTAAATTGTGATTTTTGTACCACAAACGTTGGTATAAAGCTGATAAAGTTTGAAATTTAACTATCAATAGAAGAGAAACTGGAGGAGAATATATTTCTCCTATTTGCAATGTTAAAATGTGCACAATCATAGGAGAAATTATATTCTATTACATCCAGTCCTAGTTGAATCTTTTACTAGTACTCTCATATTATCATATAATTTCATTCAGACTTGTATTTTGTCTTATTTCTCTATTATTTTGATAGAATTACAGTCACCATTTTCGATTATCAACATCGCATCTCGTTGCCAACAAGGCGTTTGTTTGAATTCTGAACCGGCATTGCAATTTTTTTCCAGTTTGACTTTTTTTTATGATAAGTCCCTTTGGTAGCCATCACGAACTGGAAGACAATCATACATTTCCCAGTTCATGTCCCTTCTGTTGATGGTATGTCAAATATATCCTCTGGTGATCATAATTTTTGAACCTACATACATTGATTTGTGTGTTTCAGTAACGTGTGATACTGTTTCTGAATTGGGTACACTGTGAGCGATGTTTTCCTTTAATTATAATAGAAACAGAAAAAAGCAATATGGTCAGGAGAACCTAGTGCAATTCTTTCGTCAACTCTAAGGCATCGTCCTTGTTTAGTTACGGTTTTTTGTCTTGTTTATTTTTCTTGGTATTTGCAATATAATTTTTGCGAAAAACACTGATTCTCAAAGCTTACAGAGCTATACAAAAATCAATGGACAAAGCTTTTACAGCCAAATAGCATATATTGATACGGAAAGAAGAAAATTTTTAAAACGAAAAATAAAAAAAATTCCAGCATTCAGTCACTATAATAGTTGTTACTATATATAATATATGCAATTTTAAGTGAAAAAAGCTGAATTCAAAATCTTCTAATTTAATTACTGTTAAATAGTACCATCATATAAAGGACTGCTTCCCCCCAAAAATGTCGAAATGTGTTGTCCCCGCCTGTTACATATTGTACTCAGATACTACTCAAGGCTTAATACTCGGGACAGAATGCTTGCTCTATTATGATGATTGTTCGGAGCCCAGTCGCAAGTTAAGCCGTTTACACAATGCTAAATTGTGGTTACACGGTAAGATGGCATTGCGATAACATATTACATATTTTCAACACTACAAAATGTATTAAAAGCAATCAAAACTTACTTTTTTCTGATGCTTCTGGTTTAACATGTGTTGCATATAAACAAAGGCAGATTATCATAACTTCTATGAAATACATTTAAATACGCAATTTTCCAACTATGTCATTAAAATTTCCTTTAGATATAGACACTAAAATTACATTTACTCCAAAAAGAAACAGTAACGTAGTCACAATTTCGTGTTTATCAAGTTTATGCCATCAAAAGACTAATTATTTACTGCCGTCTTCTATGCCAAATTCTCACTGTGTCACATCTCTATTCTATCAGACTTTTCGTCCGCTATACATTATATATTATTAATTGTCGTGCCTATCTGCAGATTACGCATGTCAATCCATATCAATTTGAAATCAACAACTTTTTCATGCACAATATAAAATGCAAATATGCAGGGTCTAACAATTAAAACATTTTGTAAAATTAGGTATGATTATAAACTGCAATATAATTTGTATAAGCGAACATCTGTTAAAGGTAGGGGTAAATCTCACGGATAATAATAATATCACGTACATATAGTTAATGTTCAGGTTAGCTTTAGAAATGTGTTTAGGTAATTTTACGTCACCAAGATTTATGGAACATGTTTTATTTGTAATTTTCTACCTTTTAGAATAGAGAAAGCACTCTCTTGTGTTATATGAACTATATAAACAGGTATACTTGACATACATGAACCTTGACAAGTTTAGATTTATAGGTATGGCCAGGTGTGATGTTGTTATCTTCAATGGTCTTACCTTTATCTTCCCTTAAAGATAATATTTTTGCAAGTATTCTAACATTTTCAATAAATCCTCTAAATAAGCAACAATGATTTATTTAAGATCATATACGTTACTACCAAGATTAAAAATTTCGACTACCAGAGTTCAGATCGTTTCTATAAAAGATGTGTGAAAATTTGTCACCCAGCATAAGAATGCACTGAACATCTGTCAGACTATTGTTACTTAGTGGGGGTTTTCAAATCCTCACCTGTGCAAACAGCAAAAATGAATCTTAAAGTGTTTGTTAACATTTTATAAAATCTACATGTCATCTTGGGACAAATTAGGTACAATTAATTATGTTTTCTTAATCTTCATATGCACATTTTTAATTTATATTAATCGTTGCTCATTTCATAAATTTTCCGTAAGATTTGCCCGAACTCTAGGCCTAACCTAGCTTCAGAAAATATACAAGTCAAATATCAATTGAAAGCAATGGGTAAAAATTCAATGAAAAATAAATAAAAACTAAAGATCCACAGAAGAAAGTTTATTTTCAATAAAGAGTGGAGACAACAAAATTACTAATATCTGACAAAATAACAGAAGTGCTACAGCAACATAAAAAAGATAAACAATAACAAGAAGGTACGCCATCCTCTTATTGCCTTTATCCTCCTTTTATCTATTATAAATATATTTAAAGAAACACTACAGAATCACGTCAGAATAATATATATAGGAGAAGTTCATTACAGATTGCTAGCACAAATAGAAATAATATAAACTCACAAAAAGGACATAGGAAGGCAAAACCCCGCAAAAAAGAAAGAAAGAAAGAAACAAAAAATAATAATTACAAATTCCAGACGTAGAGATCTTTCGATCACAAGAAGATACCCCGCCTCTCCCCCATCCTTTTAATTACAGCTTAAGGATAAGTATTTTTGCATTTTTTATTAATTTGGTTTCCATTTTGGAATCCATTTTGACAACTTCAAAACCATATATTTCCTACTCACCCTAAACAACATTCCTGTCAAGTTCCTATTAGTTTAGATTGCAAAACTCAAACTCCCCCAAAATTCGTTTTGTTTGGCTTTTTTGTTTTTGTGTTTTCGTGACAACAGCAGCCTTCCTGAATTAACTGAATTGAAACCAAAGTCTTAGTAGACATCTTGGCATTGTTCTTCTACAGTTTCATAAAGATTTCTTCAGCAGTTTTCAAGATACATGTATCAACATCTCTATTTTTGTTCAATTTGGTTTTCATGGCAAAATCAGTCATTTTGAAAAATTCATACAGAAATTCTGAAAGGGAACCACCCAAGAACTAATCCACCAATGTTGCTACCGATCAAGCTGGTTTGAAGGTAAAGATTAAAATGTGTTCGACGGACAAAACAAAAGTATCACGGACGAACGAACGGACAGACGGACAAGAAGATTCCTATGTAGACGGGGATATAAAACAAACAAACAAACAGTGCCTTGTGAGCAGGGGAGACAGTTGTTTCCCCAAAAGGAATGAATAATATTCCTCCACTGTTCCGATATATGATCTCCCTGAAATATGCCCTTTTTTCAATAGCATACTAAGTTTTGTACTTTTTTGCATCTGTAAGTTGATTCCTATTACATAATGTGAGAATGTTATCACTATGGATTGTATTTCTTTTATTTTTGCCAGTTTTTCGGGTTTCATTTTTCACATTCGTCAAATTTATGGTTGATTCGCTCTTTATTTACATGTACCCTTTGTCTCGCCTGTGACGTAAAGCCCGAAGAAGGAGGCAATAAATTTCTACCTCCCATGTCAACATTTAATTAACTCTGCTTCTGGGACAGGCTGACGATTGGTAGTCTCCTCTTAGTCAGGAATTAACCATTATGTCAATGTTCTGAACTTTAATAATTTAATCAAATTTTATTGATTTCCATGAATTTCTATCTTCTTTAAAGATAATATCCATGCAAGCTTTGACATATATCTTTCAATGGATAACTTAACTTCATTTTTGTCCCCAATTTATAATGATTTAGTCTTTCATAATTTGAGGAAATCGGTCTAGAATGTAATCTTTAAACCAACATTTTTCCTCATCTTTTCAGGGTTGTCGACTTAAACTAGTTTATTTCTGGGGTATACTTATATATATATATATATATATATATACAGATGTCACACCAGCGTGAGTTCAAATCCCGCTGAGGGAAGAACGTAAACCTGTTCATTCACTTCTAACACTGTTGGGTTGATTTTCAGGCGTTATATATATATATATATATATAATGTTAACCTTGTATATCTGATGTGTCAGAGATCCAGAGGAAAAGGTATATTGTAATGTTGTCACGTACTTAGACGTTTATATATATACATATATATATAGTCTGCACTAGACATTGTTAACAAAAACAGAAATAAATCAGCAAAATAATGCACAGCGCCAGTTCCAAATTAGAAGGTTTTACAGTAGAAAATTAGACCACAGATTAGAAGCTTTACTGTAGAAAATTAGACCACATCTCATCTATGTAACAGTAGAAAATTAGACCACATCTGATCTATGTCAGCACCATGGTAAAACATCGCCTATAATTACCCATAAATAAGATTAGGGTTATAGCAAAATCTGCTCATAAACCAAATTTTCAACGAGTTTAGATCCAGTGTAGAATGAAAAGATAGATTCATGAAAAAATTCCTACACGTTCGAAATCTCTCGGATTTACACATTTACTGCGTCGTCACCGGAAAACATTCGTGTTAATACGCATACACTGAAAACTCTTCTCTGTTTGAATGGGACAGAAAGGTTTTATTCTATAATCCCACATTCGTACCATTATTTTGTCAGAGTTTGTTATAGAGTTAGTACTTACCCCGATATCTCCGTGGTTTATGTACATGATGTAGAAACACTTATTTTGATATATTACATACCCGAACACTTCCCTCTCTTCTTTATGCTGACTCTCCTCTTATCACAGCGTTTGGCTTTCTGGAGATCACATTTTGAAGCGTATGTTATACCATCTGACCCACAAACAGGTCTTCGTTGTCTGTTAGTACATTTTATTTTACAGTCTGAGTCACGTAATGCCCGAAATAAAACCTGAAAAAAATAAGATGTAAATAACAAAAATATTACAAATACAGTATGTATATCAATAGCAGGACTTATTACATTATGTTTAGGTATTCTGACGTCATGAACTCGGCGGAGTCTCAAACCAATGGGCTACATTCTGACATCCTCTCGTCGGGCTGAGGGAAGGGCATCAAAATATCTAGTCTGGGGATAACAGACTCTCCAGTCGCATCTACTTGCCAAAGATTCATACTTTGATCGCTCAAAATCCCATTATTTCATATTCACTCTTCGAAAGATCAGTGAACATCTGTTGTCTACACTAATTTTTGTATTATCCATTTATTGTGATCATTTAGGTAGTTTACAATTTTAAAGAATGATAGAGGATGATATTGCACTGATATACATGCATATGTATTATATATGAAGTAGTATGGTATGTATTATATATGAAGTAGTATGGATATTCTATATGCAATATTATGGAGTCATAAATTTGCGGAAATGCTACGCCCTGTGGGTTTTGAGTCGTCCCCCTTTGTCAACTTCCTGCAAAAGGAATACATCTGATATAAATCAACTAAATCGATGTCTTGAATATTCAATGTGCTTCTAATGTAAGCAATTACATGCAGCCAAGAGCAAATTTGTTTATGAGAATCATAGAATTGAATTTACAACCAGGACATGGAATTTCAGAAAATAGGAAAATTTCAAGTACATTTAAGTTGTGAACAGTATTTAAATTTAATTCAAAGCAAATGTACTGCACAGTTTTTTGTTTATAGAAAAATAAAAGGCAATGTTTTTCTTAATACATTGACGCAAAAAATCGAGGTAAATTGGTAGAACCCCATTAGCACGCGCTGATCATGTGTAGCTTTTCTCGCCTATAGTGAGAAAAAGAATCACGGCTCATGGAATTACCGCGATTATCAGTTCCGCGGGCGAAAAAACACTTTTCTGTGTGGAACGAGGTCGGGTAGCACACAGTTGTATTTTTTCTTTATGAATTTAGCTAGATTCTATTGCTTTTTTTCATGAATTTTTTTTTGTTTCAATTTTATACAGAATGGGAATACACAAATATCGGTATGCCAGACAAAGGGGGAACATTGAATGGTAATGAGAGTAATAGTTACTACATTACAAAATATATCTAAGATATTATAGTAGTTTTGGTTTTAAGCAGCCTTTCTGAAGGATGGTATTTCTCGGTTGATCTTATGACAAAACTATGAGAATGGATCAAGTTTAAAGTTAATTTTCCTACATCCATTTCACCCACCCTTTAATCTTTAATACATAGTATGAGGTATACAACTTCATGGTAGTAAGACTCTGTATCAAATTTAAATGGGATTCATATTTCTTTTCGAATGTTTTAATTAATTTAACAATCCTCTTGAGTAACAGGAAAGAGTTTTGGTTGTTAGTAATTTATCTGAAGCCACCTTCCTTGTTAGGGTTGTATAGTTTTTTTTAATTCTGTTTAAAATGTTTATTACACCTGCCTGGTATAAACTTTGATTTCGTAGAATTTCCTTCAGTACACATGACACTTTACAAATTAGCTCTGACTGTCTAATGGTTGCTCATACATTTGTAAAGTTCTGAACATATCATATACATGTACCAAAGAAGTGAAGAAAACCTCAGTAAAGTAAAAGTTTTATACGGCTTTATTACTGCACGTTTTCTGGTTTTCCATTTTCATATTCGTCATGTTTTCGTTATTCACTTTTTGTCTCGACTGTGGCAAAACCGATGAAAGTGAGACACAGCATGATGAATTCCATTGTCAACGTAAACGCTTGATTAGATGTACGATATAGGTCATTGTAACGCAGTTTTGTGCAAAAACATTCAGTGATTTTGAAGGTCTATCCATTGATCAAGTTTACTCACTGCACAACCTTAGTACCCATCATGCTTTGAACCTTATCGTAAAACAACCCAAGTTGATCAAGTCAGTCTTCGTGGGTAGGGAATAAAAAATCCATACAGATGTTTTCAATTTTTTAAATCTTAATGTTACCAAAGACCTCTGGATAGTTTTTGTGGATTAAGTTCTTAGATGAATCAGCGACATTTCATGCAGTTATATTTTATGTATCTGGTCGAATGTATTGTAACCCCTCAAAATATTAGGTTATTGTCTACAAAGTATTAACCCTATTAGAAACTGCTGAAAAGAACATTGGAAGAATAAAATTCTCCAGTCTTTATGGTACAGGAATCAAGGTGACTGCTTTTTTGCATCGAAAAACAGTGCGTACCTAATTCTCTGTGCAAAACATTTTTGTCTTGCATACATCAATCCAAACTTTCCTTGCTGTCCTTTGAATTCGGCCTAAAATTAGATCCAAATCTTTACTTGTCATAATTTCAATTAATCTTGCTCATGGACCTTCCAAAGAATAACTCACTGCATAACTTTAATTGTAAAACCGCTGACGACGTTATCCCAGTAAGTGCTGATTCTTTCTCTGTATGTCTTCGTTTACGGTCTATTTTAACGACGTTTGCCTTTTTCACGACAAAGTAGTGTGCACTATCCACAGACTGCTGAATTGCTCAAACGGAGATTATCAAGACTTTAAGAAATTGTTCATTGTGCGTTGACGATATGCATCTCTTCTACAGACATGAGCACTGTTTCCTTTTCAAGTCATGCTCGTGATAATATCGTTTAATAAGGGATAACTTTGAGATATAATCAACCTATATATAATGCCATAACCTCTAAAATTATTTTTACATTTAAATCAAATGGTAAAAATAACAGTGATTGTATTAAATGATGGACTGATATACCAAAAATGCATGTACTGGAATGTCGATAAATATGATTAAGATGCAGAAACATTTAATAATAAGTACATGTAAAACGACAGTTGTTGTCTATAGAAATTTAATTTAATTTCTTTTTTTTATTATTTTATTTTATCATTTTTTTGTTTTTGGCACTGGTTAAATTCCCACTTTAACAAATTTGCTTGTTACTGGGAAGTCCTTGTTCTTTTCTAATCACTGTAACATTTTGAGACCCTTTCAGAGTCCTTTCAGAAATTTTAGCAACGAGCACCAGTACAAGAATTTAATTCAGATCACCAAACTGTGTAACAATCTCACATTGCTAGTTGGGATGAAGATATCACAGTATGGCAAATTTAATGTGGGTTTCTAAGTTGTCGATAAACTACCTTCATCATACAACTTTGCTATGTTAATTATCATTTTATGAAACGTCTGTATTAATGCTCTCTCATTTTCGGACAGTGTGTATTTCATATGTACCATCCATCAAAAAACCAAAATGGTATAAGCCATCCCCTTAGCTGTAGGATTTTGCACAATTTAGATGTACATCTATGAGATGCCCTTTGGTAAAAGCAATCTGCTCTTAAAGTCAATTTTTAATAAAATTTTACCCTGTCCGATTAAAATTTTACATCAAACACAGTAAAACACAATAGAAATACGCTTAAAATAACTTTGGGTTTAGGAATGTAATAAGTTCAAAATTTCCTTGATAACGTTAATGTCAAGGAATGATACTGAAACATAAAAATGAATAAGATTAATTTATATAGAATAAAGGACTTTTTATTTTGATATCGAATGTATCACCTTATAATTAAGTAATGCAAATATTTATTTAATATTGATTTAAAAAAAAATAAAAATCAAATTACTTAAATATCAACAGTTCATAATATCATAGTCAATAAGATGTGAATTAAATATGTATACGACATATTACTAAGAAAAGTTTGTTTTATTTGTTCAAAGAGACCATGTCTCTGAACTGATGTACTTCATCTTGACTAAGCATACATAACACAAGAGGCTCACCTGGTTCTAAACTAACCAATTCTAAGTCATTTCCAAAGCGACGATCTCACAGGGTCCAATGTTTAACAATGTTCCGTGATTGTGGTCATCTTCGAATTCCAATTGGCAACAAAATTACAGTTTTGGTAAAGGACCTTCCACTGAACATTTATGGACATGGTCAACTTCAATTGTTGTAGTCATTTCAAAGAAGATCTTATTTCCCATAGGGTCCAATGTTAAACTACGGTCCACGGTGGCTGCCATCTTGGAATTCTGAACAGCATGAAAAACATGGTACAGGATGTTCCACTGAACATTCATGGACATGTTCAGCTTCAACTGTCATAGTCATTTCCAAGGGGAATATCTTCAAGTGTATTTCCCATAGTGTCAAAAGATGAACTTTGTCCATCTCGGATTTCGGATTGGCACTGCGAACACAATTTTGGTTAAGGACCTTCCAACATTTATGGATATGTTTCGCTTCAACTGTCATAGTTGTTTCCAAGATCTTCAAAGGTATTTCCCATCAGTTCTAATTTTACACTCTGTCCCGTGATAGCGACTACCTTGAATTCGGATTTGCACCAAGAACACATTTAGCTAAAGGACCTGCCAATGAACATTTATGGATATATTTGTATTCAACTGTCAAAGTCGTTTAAAGAGAATATCTTAAATTGTATTTCTCATAGGTTCCAATGTTGAAATTTGTCCCGCGGTGGCGGCCATCTTGGGTTTCGGATTGACATCAAGAACACAATTTTGTTATAGAACCTGTCAAGGATCATTCATACCATGAAACAATTTCATCGGCTGTGTAGTTTTTTTAAAAGAGCTTTGAAATTTGAGTCAATCAAAACAAATTACTGGCACTGGCCACCATGTTGAATTTCCGATCGGAACGAAAAACATATTTTTATAGAGACCCTCCCAATGAACTTTCCAGTCCAGTTTGGTACCATTTGGCATAGTGGTTTCTGAGGAGAAGACTGAAATGCTAACGACGGACTAGGACGGACGCCGAGTGATGGCAATAGCTCTTATGGTCCTTCGGACAAGGTGAGCTAATAATGTGAATTTGTTCCTCTAATAGTCCTTGCGAATATGTATATATTATCAGGATTTTTGTTTATTGATATCGTAAAATATCAGCTTTGAGTCACAATATGAAGCTTTTTTGGCAAGAGAGGGTAAAGAAAGAGTTAAAAGCTTCATTTTGTGTCTAGCAGCTGATAATATCTATAAAAAGAAGAACTGATAATTGATTTATCGGATTGTTTTGAGTGCTTCCTTGATCAAAACGATAGTTTTTTCCTATGCTAGTTATCTAACCGGAAGTACTCGTGATAAGTTCAGATCAGCATCGTTTTATACCTTGTTCGATGTCACAAAGCTCTGATACGACAAATACTGCACGACCGAGCAGACTGATATAGGCAAAGGGAAATACGATAAACAAAATATCAACACTGAACGGCTGAGCAGGCTGATATAGGCAAAGGGATATACGATAGACAAAATACCAACACTGAACGGCTGAGCAGGCTGATATAGGTAAAGGGAAATACGATAAACAAAATATCAATACTGAAAGGCTCATCAAGCTGATATAGGCAAAGGGAAATATGATTAACAAAAATATCCACACTGAACGACTGAGCAGGCTGATATATGGCAAAGGGAAATATGATAAACAAAAATATCAAGACTGAACGACTGAGCAGGCTGAGATAGGCAAAGGGAAATACGATCAACAAAAATAACAACACAGGAGGGGTTAAGTATATATGCAAACATCCCGCTAGAATGAAATTTAACAGGCCATTCTTGCCCGCCTCATGTGAGTTATTAAATATTCGGATAAAGTTTCAGTTATTATGAAAACATATTTCTTATTAAATCCTTATTCGATGTGCGCATCATTTACAACAGAAGTATAGAGAAGAAACAATGGAAAAAGGAAATAATGATAAAAATATAGAACAGCATCGTTGAACAATCAACAAACAGCAGGATCGTCAATAAAAAGGATATCACAGTATGATTATGTTACAATGTTTTAGTGCTGCAAAAACAGAACTAAACACGAAAATTGTATTTTATGTACAGAAATAATCACTTAATATATATCATATAATTGATCATACTGAGTATTGTTAACCGAATTATCTGTTAAGGCTGAAAAAGTAGCCAGTTTTTGACAGAAGTAATATTTACAGCTTTTTAACACTCTGATAACATGTATGATCCATGCATATCGAATTAAAATAATCACTAAATATTTCTTTTAGCTTATCTTTTGCAAATTAAGTGTACTTTAATCATAGAAAGAAAATCCTAAATGCACTTAATTTCTGTCATCAAAATAGTAAAACAACGGGTGTTTTGGGAAGTTACTCAAGTACAACTATTTATTAAATAATGCGCACTTAATTATAATCATTTGATCGAAGTTCTTTTGATTTTTTGTGATGCACAGGACAGCAAATACTGCATCTTAAAACAGTAATTACATTAATGATAATAAGTTTTGCGTAGAAACTGACAAATTGCATGAGAATTTTGATGAATCAACTACAGAAACAGGTGTTTCCAATTAAACCAGTCATATTTATATCTACCTAACAAGGTTTGTTGTAGAATCGTCATAGAAATATTAAACACAAAATTACGAGTGTAATGGTATAAGTACATGTACAAGGAAGCGTAGCATACCGAAATTCCAGACTCATAAAATCCTTAGGAGAAGCAAACTGGACGTGATCGCATGAACTCCATAAGGAGTGAGACCGGGTGCGCCTCCTGATTTGTATGCATCACTCGTCATGCGAAAAACTTGTGTCCAATAAACAAAAGTCATACCCCTAGCTAAGTAGCTTCTGAGACAGCAATTTAGCTCTGTTTAGAGAGTCAGTGTACATAAATCAAAAGGTGTATTTTTTTTATTGGTCTAAATTCAAAACTTCTGAGGACGCTTTTTATACTACTCCACAGTCCATCATTGAAATTCAGTATTTTGATGATTCAAGCATAATACAAAAACATTTATTTCATATTTTTATCACCAAACCTTGTATTTTGATGGTTAGAATGTTGCATACTCATAGTTGCCAGCTCACCCGATTTCGCCAGGTTACATCCTATAATTTGGTCCCTCACCTGCTTAAATATTTTGACCCGGACGGGTGAAGCATTTGAGTCGAGATTAAAATTTCTCCCGATTTGACCCGAAAATTTCAGATTTGATCCGTATTGTATAACTGCCTATTACAATCCCCGAAACAGAGGCTCGCATGACGTCATACGAGCTCTGTTTCGGAGATTGCGCCTATAATTAATCAGCTTTTCTCGGATTTTTTCAATAGCTGGTTTCAGATATAAGCAAATGGCTGTCAAAAATGTCATGATGGTTTAAAAGCTGCAAAACCAGCGGCTTCTGATTACAGTAAAAGCTTAATGTCACAAACACTTAAAAGTTGTAAACATGACAACTAAATGTATTTGATCCTATGCATAGATTTATGTGCCAAAAAGGTCGTCGCGCGCTATGACCCGCCTTTTTTTTTTTGGCTTTCGAAAGCGGGTCATCACCCTCTTTTTGGCTCTTAGGGGTTGGCAACTATGAATACTTTAGTATATCGAATTACAATACACTAACAACTTTTAAGACTTTAAAGGCTGTAACCTCACCTTGGATGTTTAACGTCCAGTGGGTAATGTTTCAACCATATTCGGGACAAGAACATATTATGATATGGATATATGAATCCTGCTTTGTACTAGACCAACAAATGAGTTGGAGTTTTATAGTGCTAGCTCACTAAAGCTACAGCCCGCATGAAGACATGTCACGCCCACTCGGACACATTATACTGACTCCAAGCCGACCAGTTTTTGCTCTTACTCTTTAATGCTGCGTACTTAGCGGAGGTGCAGCAAATACCAATTTTAATGTCTTTGGCTTGACCCGGCCGGGGATCGAACCCACGACCTTTCGCACTCGAGGCGACAACGCTAACCATTACACCACCGAGGCGGTCACCTCATCTTAAAAACGAACACATATAAATATTTTTGTTTCGATAGGCTTTAACACAATCTCCGGTCTGTTCGAATGGTAAAGGAATCAGGAGTACCAAAAGAGGGCAAATCAATGGTAAATTTATCAAAAAGATGCAAGTCGAGTACACCGTTATATTTGCAGTTGCGAACGTATGCATTAGAGGTGAAAGGCTAGAGATCTCTGAAGGTAAATGTGATTACAACACTATCGAAACCCTGTAAAACATCACCAAAAATATCATGGAGAAACCGATTTCGTTAAAGTGTCAATGGATATTTATACTACATAATATATTTTGCTTGTAATGTTTTTGATAAAATGTAATCGAACAAGATATCTAATGAATCTTCATTAGCATATTCTTTAACATTCATAATACTAAAGTAACTTAAAACTATTTAAAGTAATCGTTTCATTTGAAACCTAAAAACAAATTTCTTTGCGAATATGAAATTCTGAAAGGAATATATTAAATCAAGTCAACTCTTGATAAATAAATCATCATATGGCAACTCCCATATATTTTATATGTTCATAAATATTAGCAGTATGGATTGAATGAATAAGATGAACACAATGATATGTTATATAACCCCAAGTTTATAGCTTTAAAGAGTATAATATCTACACAGAAGTCAATATGCATGTCAGGTTTTGATGTTCAGGTGTCAAAAACGAATAAATAGTTTAGAAAGTCGATTGGATATTTTTGATACTCGATCAACCATTTCTATAGTTATCTTATCCTTATATCAATCTAATATTGAATATAACCATGACCAAATACGTAAAAAAATACTAATAACAAACTTATCAATTATAAACTTATGATTTTTTCATAGTCACTGTCAAAAATATTTTCCCGTCTAGACTTAAGACCTCATACTTAAGCTTTATATAGCAAAAACTACATTTTGTAAAATCAGATATATTAAAAACTGTCGCCAATCGTCGGAAAAATGACATTCATACGTATTTGTCAAATTATTATTTTTCTTATTTTATTTAGTTCAATGGTAACCTTCGTAAAAGATGTATATCCGTTATATCATTTACAGAACTGTGTAGATTGATTAATTGATTGATCGGTGTGTAACGTCCAGTGAGCAGTTTTTTTAGCTATATTCAGGACGAGAACAAGTCCACAATAATCAAATGAGACTGGTCAATGGACGGATAATTTTGATTTCCACGGGAAAAGAAGGAGATGATGGTTAGGGAAGGAAACTGGCCACCTACTGAACAATGATAACGAGATATTCTCTTTTCCTGGAACAAGATACAGATACAAAACCGTCAACGAACATATGTAAAATTCAAATATGTACTTCAATTTGGCTTACAAGAGGACCGAATGCAGTTTAGGAGTGACTGTTGTTACTACACAAGATCTTTGCTGCATAGTCAGAGGGGATTATATTCCTTAAAACTCTTCATTTTCTCACATTTTTCAATAAACTTGTGAACTTGATTGTAATGCATATTACATTATTCGCACCATTTTCTTTATCAGTAATGTTGTTAAGTGTCATTTTCAAACATCATATAATAAGGACTTTGATGTATTTTAAAGAATTAAACTACTGAGACAGTCAAAAGTCTCAGCCATTGCATCGAAAATTGAAATATACCGATCAATTAAAATGCTGCATTATAAAAATCATTCTGAGTTCTTAAATTAATCATAATAAAACAACAACTATATAATAGTGATAAATCCTACCTCGCATACTTTCTGAGTATTAAAATGGGTATGACGCAAGTATATCACGTGCATATATCCAGAATATAGCAGTGATATCTAAAATTTGATATTTTTGATCAGATGCTTCCCTGTTGTCATTTTGAGTAGTTATATTGCATATCTTAAAGGCCCCCTCCACCTCAAAGGAAGCTTTATTAATTCTTTTTTTACTTTCTGTATCTGATAAAATAACAATATCATCCGCATATATGAGACAATCAATCCTACATTTACATCAGCATTTGGGCAAGCTTTGAACATCATAGGTAAGTCATTGATAAAAGTCAGATTGGGACCCATAACGTCACATTGCCTTACTCCTAAATGTGAAATAAATGTTGGGGTTATTCTGTTACCAATTTTGACACAAAGTTCATTTTTACTGTATATATCTTTCATAATTGCATAAAGCTTTCAAGAAATATTATTTGCTAGCATTTTGTAATTACTAGCAGCATGAATTACTTTGTCGAATGCTTTTTTTAAATCGACAAAGCATGAAAATAGTTTTCCCCTCTTTCTTATTGATATATTTATCAATAAGCGTCTTTAAAATAGACCTTATGGTCAGAAATCCTACTTTGTTTAGAAAAATTAATTTGACATGGATGCATTTTGTCATGAGATTCGAGATACTGTCCAGTTTCTTATTAAGCACAGTGTTAAACAATTTCCCAATACACGGTTTTATTGCTATACCTCTATAATTTTTAGGCTTGTAAGGGTCCTCAGATTAAAAATTGGACTTCTATATGCTGATGACCATAAATGAGAATATATTCCTGAAGTAAAAACATGATTAACTAGAGACTCATCTGAGCCTGTATCGCTCACCTGGTTCTTAACTGGCCAACTTTAAGTCATTTCCAAGAAGAAGACCTTCTGGTGCATTTTCCATAGGGTCCATTGTTAAACTTTGTTCCACTTTGGCGGCCATCTTAGATTTGAGATTGGCACCTTGAACCTGGTTTTGGTAAAGGACTATCCAATGAATATTTATGGATATGTTTAGCTGCAACTGTCATAGTCGTTTCATAGAAGAAGATCTTCAAGTGTATTTCCCATAACGGTCCAATGTTAAACTTTGTTCCGCGGTGGCGGCTATCTTAGATTTCGGATTGCACCATAAACAGCATTTTGGGACAGGACCTTCTAATAAACATTTATGGATATGTTAAGCTTCAATTACCACGGTCGTTTCCTATAAGATCTTCAAGTGAATTTCCCTTAGGGTCCAATGTTAAACTTTGTCCCAATGTGGCGGCCATCTTGCATTTCGG
>JAOXYJ010140998.1:0-10944 GCA_028566555.1 Lithophaga nigra
GATAATATACAAAATGATATAAAATGACATAAATTAAAACATGAAAGTCCACTTGTTGCGATTTTGGAGGTAAAACGTTTCATTTGGAGTTTATGCAATGAAGCTTTGATATAAAAGTGGCAACGTGCATAATACAATTATCTTTCGAACTCTTTCATCCTGTAAAAACATATGATCTAAGTATAAATAAATAAAAATATAAAAACATGTACTCAATGTCTACATAGAAGTCTTTAAAGTCACTTAATATGTGACACAAATTTAAGCCAAGATACTGAGTTTCCGAGAGCAGTATTTCCTCTCTCTCTCTCTCTCTCTCTTTGCCCTGAACATGAATGAAGAGGAAGGAATAAATGGTCAGTGTGATCAGATTATTATTTAAAAGTCTAATTATTCACTTTTTTGTTTATGATTTATGATGTTAAGTATACCTTCAGGAGATGATTGATAACAACTTTGTTTACATACTGGTTTATTAAAACACTGGATATCAGTCATCAATTTTACTGCAATAGATTTACATGAAACAACAATTTTAATTTTTGGAATCACAGAAATCTTTTATGTCGGTATACATGCTTATGGTAGCAAGTGAATATCTTGCTTTTTGTTTTTGTTTTTGTTAGAACTATGCAAGTCCAAGGTGTTATTTATAAATAATTGTTTTATTTGACCCTGACAAAAAAGAGAATTCATCCGAACAGAGTTATGCGAAGAAAAAAAAATCGCATCCTTTAACATCAGTTATTTTCAGGAACTGTTTAATATACGTTTCTATTTTATCCGCTGATCTGAACTATTTTTTGACATCTTCGCTGCGTTATTTAATTTAATTTACCTTTAACACTACTACATCGATTTCATACAAATGACCTTGTGTAATGAGCATCTGTTAGGTCATTACTATTAGTACAAAGGGTGACAATGATATGGAATAATAATAATAATGACCTTGTGTAATGAGCATCTGTTAGGTCATTACTATTAGTACAAAGGGTGACAATGATATGGAATATCTAGATAAAAAGTGGACGATTGGTAAGAATGTTTTGACATAATTATATTATGAAATAATATATTACAAATATGATGCAACGATCTTTCATTAATAAAACATAGCATTGACATCCAAATTTACTGTTAGTCTCAATAATGAAAAGTTTCAAAATAATTTATTATTGAGTTTCAAAAAACCGTTATAAAGATAATGAAGCAAATCTCAGCAGTGTAGTCATTTCCTAATCCTTAGGCAGTATGCATTATAAAAATGGACTCTCAAAAGCTTCCACGAAATGAATGTGTGCCACTTGAACATCTTTAGTTATTCCATTAGTCGATTGATGCGTATATGTGGCTACTAGAACGGGAATTCTTTGTTAACGTTTCGTGTACCTTATGGGCATTTTCAACACCTAAAAAACAGGAAGATTTTGCCTCACCGTGATCCCTCTCATTTACGTGTATTTGACTCGTCGTTAAGTATACGTGCGTACTTAATCGTTCGCATCCTGTCAGTGACTCATACTGAGTGAAAGAGTCGCTTTCAGTCGTTGTAACTTTGGCTGACTGTAATTTAGCAGAGCATTCTTGACTCTGATCATTGTTCAGTGAGTATAGCTGGGAACTTGATTCCCAGTTTTCTTTAAACGACTGGAATAAATTCAGATATGTTCCTTTGTTGGTCAATCTGTCCTCATTTTCTTTTGCTGTACTTTGCAAACTTTCTTGGTTGATTGGCAATGCATATCTGTCGGTATCTTTATTATGGTCACGCAACGTTGAACTTATATTTAGATCTACTTCAATGTTGTCCTCCGTTTTTTGTCGACAAGGTCGATTTGAATTTGTGCTGACGGTAAAAGTTAATTTGTTTTCATGATTCTTCCTGTACAAATAAGCTAACATCACAGTAATAACAAAACCATAAAAAATCAGAGCAGGTATAACATGCAGAATAATCACAGGAATCTTCGCTGAAATAAAATCAAATAGAATGAGTAGTTTATCGAAGGTCTTAATACCCTAAATCAAGACAATATTTATCATTTATAAAGAACCAAACTCAAAAGAAGAATCAATCACGGATAAAACAAACTAAAGTAAGACCATACAAACTCCAAAAACAAGCCTGGAATGATATAATATTTTCTGGAAGAGATGGCGACGATAAAAACGTTCTGAAGTGGTGCGATAAATTCAAAATTGGCATAGCCTTGACCGAGAACTTTTTGTTAGAGTCATAAACCCCCGTCTGGGAATTCGCTATAGCGGACACAACAAGCCCTAAAGTTCGAATATACTCATTAATCAGCCGAAAGAAAAACATTGTATCAGAATATCTTTGAAACAATCAAGATTTTCATATGGAGGAAAACGAATAGTAATCAATTTAAATGTATGTAGAAGAAAATAAGAACTGTTCTGTTGAACAACTGATACCTGTTGTTCTTTCCAGACTTTTTTCCATTGAACAACTGATACCTATTGTTCTTTCCAGACTTTTTCTCACATTCCTACGTAAGCAAAACAGGGAAATCCAGAAGACCGCAAATCACATTACCCTGCAGGTAATTAGTAGAGCTACAGACTCCAAGATACACAAGAAGTGAAAACAAAGAATTAAATCATGGCATTAAAAGTGTAATACACAAAAAGTCGGCTGGACGAAAGCGGTTGGTATCCCTCTAATTATTTGCTTTAAAGTGCGGAGATAAACATTTACAATAACGGGTGGAGAATATAACGTTATACATTATCTACGAGAAAAAAATAATTAGTTACATTTCCCATATCTAGTATTGTTGCTATATTTCATACCTGTTTCATCGGTTCCATGATAGTTCTCACTATCTGTCGATTCATTAACTGTAAAAAAATATTTCAGGTTAATTATAATCGTATTGTCTATGCAAGCGATCAACTGTTTCATGGTAAAAAATGACATTAAATTAAATTATGACTTTTTTTTCAATTTAAAGTGGTAACTTCAATAATTTTGTAATTGTAGTATACTACATGTTAGCATACCGATGTCATCAGTTTTACACAATTACTGTACATGCATATTCATAAAACAACATTCGTTTCTAATATCTTCATTTAACGAAAAATGTTTACATTACGAAAAAATTAAGCAATAATTTTTTTTTGCTGATCTTATACCTCGGTATGTTTGCTTCATATTTTTCATAGGAGATACATGTATGTAATTCTGTTTTGTACAATTTGTCACTTATATTTTCATGTTAATCCTTAACATGATGCAAAAAAAGTTACAATATAATTTACATATTTAATATACAATGTACTTTGTACCGAAATAGGTAGTGTTTTCTCTTTCTGTAGCAGGATAAAACACGACTGAAAAGCATAAAATAAAACCATCAGATTATTCATTTCTAAGGTTGTGATAGGTGTTTTGTATTGACTTTTACAGTTTTTAACTATTTCGTTGATTCAATTATTAATTTTAAAGGCTAAGGCTACATAGATTTGCTCAACATTTTATTTTAGTGGGATTAAAATAAATTTCAGATTTCAGCTTTGTTCTTAACATTTAATGCATCAATACAATGGCGCCGTCTAATGTTTCGTACTAACTTTTGAAATTATGATAATAATTAAAAGGACAAAAATTTAATGTTTCTAAATTTAGAGTAGATTTTTGATCCGAAAATGTAGTTTCCGTCCAGACACTGGAATTATCCGAAGTACTGCCAAGTACAAATCACCTAAATCTTTTAAAAGTTTATATCAAACTTATCTTCGCAAGAAAAAAGGAAGGCAATGCCTGGGTCTTACCTAGGTAAATCTGATATATACTTTTTACGATAATGATGATGATGATGAAATAATTCACTTGCATTCAGTTTACATAATGCATTTTCCACTAGCATTCTTTCTGGATACTAACATTTATAAATACCTTTGACTGTTTTGATGTGATTTCATGAAATAGCATAATAACCAGACTCTTCTATAAAATGAATCCAAACGGTCAATACAAAATTTTACTGCCCTTCTTTGGTTGAAAAATGAATTCGTAGCGAATAAGTTGTGCTTAATTGTTTACGGTACAATGTAAATGAAACTGTTCCTGGCGGACGGGGTGGAACTCATATCCACAAACCTAACTTCGCTGCTGCAGGTTCGAGTGCCGTTCGCCCCATTTCATATTATAAGGTCTCATAACGCCTACCCAAGAACCTGTCAGCTGTATAGCTGTCCGGGCTTTCTAGTAAGTTTTGTAGTCATGATATAGCTGAAAAATTGCTGAAAAAGACGATATACCGCTTAACCTCAATTAAACTCTTAAGATAATAACTTTTCGTTTTACAACTGGCAATATGAAAAATTATTTCCGAAATATTTGCAGCAGTAAATTATTTGTCTTTCTACGGCTGTTATGTAACATATAGATAGACATATATTTACTATTACAATTTGTAAAAAACTTATCATCACCGTTGATATCCTGATTTTGGAGAAATGTTCCATTTTCCGGTGAACAAATAAAGGGTAGAATACTGTTACATGGTAAATATGCAACTTCCGGGGGATAATCTGGTGAACTTTTCTTCGCTGACAAACATCTTGAATTTCTCATCATATTTAATTCATCTGTAATTAAAATTGTAATATGACTAGTCTTATTAGATTTGAAAATTAAAAACTAATAAAAGTAAAATAATTTAAATGGTGAAATAGATGGATACAAATTGCTTTTAAATGACAGTAAGCGGTCAGTAGCAATAAAGTTCACTTTGATCTGCGTGGATGTTGAATATATGTTACCTTCGTAATGCAAATAAGCACGAATTTTCGGAAGTACTATTAAGTAGAGTTGGAATCTCTTTATTTGGCACATGCATCTTTTTATGATATCTTCAAATAATTAACTATATACAGTAGCAGATGTAAGTTTGATGTTGTCTTGATTTCATTCTTGGATAAGAACTACTACATCGTTTTTCCTTCAAACTCATGTTCAACACTCACATTTATACTAATATAATAATAAGATATAATTCCTAACTAAAACGCATTTTTCAACTGACCTAGTACCATAGAGACTTCCTTTCACATTTAAGTTATTCATTGTCAATCAGTTGAAAATACGAGTTTATTTAGCTATGATATATGGGTAAATTGTTCAATCAGATCAATAAAGTTTTATGGTGCAGGAGCCTTATTTTAAGACTTTTGTTCATGTTTTCTTTGACTATATATCACAAATGTTGCATATTTACAATACGTTTCACACAGCGCTGAAGTTTTCATTCAGAACGTGTTTATCCCTGGTGGAGCTTCCTGAAAGCTGAGAGTCATCCATTGGTTGAAAGCAAAAAGTATTTTCGATATTTTGGAGTATATTCTTCAATTTATTTTTCCATATTTTCACACTCTTAATTTCACGATATGAAATGATTAAATTTTACACTGGCAGTAATATTCAATTATTTAAGAACAACATACATGTATAATATTGTATACAAATTTTATAATTTATCACCTTTCTACGGTAGAATTGTGTCCATTCAAATATACGGATAATTTTAGGTGATATGATCAAATATTGCATTGTAATTCTATAAACTGACTCGTGATGTATACTGTAAATTAAACCGAATGTTTGTTCATGTGAAGAGTTATCAGTTATTTTACCTTTCAAAAGAGTCACATTTGTTTCGTTATCTATCCACTGCTGTATATGAAATCTCCTGATGTTCGTCCAGAACATTACACCCGGTGTAATATTTCTATCAACGGCCTCTTTATAAGTAATGTAGCTGACTAAAACACATTTCTTGGACGCAGACTCGTAGTTTGATTCCTTCCGAGAAGAGTAGTCTAAAAATTCAAGTTTTTTTTATGAATTTTATCATTTTATATAATTTTGAAAGGTAGATAATTAGAGAGAAGAACTACAAAGATCTTCCCCAATTATGAATGGAGCCGAGCCTGTCCTCCCATCAACTGAATATTGAAAATATAGTTCCATAAACCTCTATTTTAAAAAAAAGCTTGTTTTGGACAGTTCCCTAAAGTTCAAACAATACATGTACATGATACTAGAATACTAAATGAAATTTAACTCGCTCGAAGTCAATGACTTTACAAATTTGAAACATTTTTGTTTTTGATGCAAGTGAATGGAATGAAGGATGAAAACAGTACTCATAGCGATATGTATCAGACATGCAGGACAAAGTTTTTACAGATAAAGTGTCACAAAAGCAGATAAAATACAATGGAGTTATCTACCATTTATATACAATAACAATAAAATTAAGTGTATTGATATGTTATTGATCGTTGTCAAAAATCCTGACATTGTTTTTCTAAATTTTACATTTTCTCTTATATATAACCTATAAATACTTTCCCAAGCGAAAGTAAAAAGTATCAAACGAAGTTTTCCATCTCGAATATCTTTTCAAAGTACATAAAAATTAAATAAGTACAGATTGAATATTGCATAATTTCTTTTGACTTCCATTTGCAATTTATAGAATTAAATATTGTGAAACGGTACTTGTCAAGTTGACAACAATGAAAGTAGATTCCTCCATGTCAAAGTACCAAATACAAATTTACATGAGATTTACATGTTTGTCGAATTTCGAAAATTTATCGACTGTGAAAGGAATGAGCGCAAAATTTAACAGTATATATACCATAGCATCTATAGCGGAGTGGTATAAACTTTAGACTTCAAAACCGTCTATACTGCGCGGTAGAGATTCCATTCTTGAAGCAGTCTTTCTTTCTTGTTAGCAAGTATCATTATCATTAATTTATCTATTGATTTCAAGGAAATAGCAAAGAAACAAAATAATAATAATAATTATTGAAAGAACAATAGCAAAATTCTTAATCATAGGTGACTGATAAAGTGTGGGTGTATTTTTTTAAGACTACACATACACAGTGTGAAACACACACGCACAAAAAGAATAATTAACCTCTTAATTTACCGTCTGTCAGCGAGTTTGCTTACTTAGTTAAGGCGTTGTTTTCGAAGGATTGTGTATTTTGTAGCACGGGTTCAGATCTTGAAGCAGTCTTTAATTTTCTTTTCTTTTCAGTTCTTGTTAGCTATTATTATTATTTGTTTGTTTATTTATTTTTAAGGAAAACAAGTTTGGAAAATTCTAAACCTTTCTCTGTTGAAGATAGGCGTTTGACAAAGTGAGTGTATTTATAGATGACACGAAAACATATATGAGCTCTTAATTCAACATAGCTTGCAATTAAGCCGGTTGGTTCATTTAGTTAAGGTGTCGTTTTCAAAACATTTGATATTTTGAGGCAAAAGTTCGAATACTGAAACTTATCTTTTTCTCTCTTGTTATTAATATTTATTCATTTCAAATTATTAGAAACAAAACCATGAAAAACACATAGTACTAAGATTAGAAGGAACATTTACATATCAGATAGAAGTACGGCGTCAACTGAGGAAGGATCAGGTGAGATGGACTTGATATCTTCCTGAATAAATAACAATAAATGGGAAAAGAAGAAACAGGAAACGAACTTCAGAATTTCGGATCATATAGCAAAATTTCACCTTTAAATCGGACAAAGATATGATTATTATAGACGTCGTTTAATTCCGACATAGAGCAATTAAATCAGTCCTTATCAGGGCGTAAAAGGTCGTGCTCTTACGTAAAATTTAAGTGTTTTTTTTAAAATGCACATGTTTTTATTTTCATTTTTTAAAGAATAGGAACAACAAGCCTCCTGAATCATAACAATTTACACGCGGAAACGCAATATGTACATTCAAAATGACTACAACTGAAGATCTATAAAAAATTCATCATTTGCATTATTAAGGGGGAGAATCCGATATGTCATTCTCCTCATTTATTCTATGTCCACCCACTTGAGAATACGCTTGACGCAATTAACACGTCAACGTGATGAGTAATGTTCCATCTGCACTACAAAAAAATTTAGAATTTCCCCGTTCTTTTGGTTTTGAAAAAGTAATAATAATGCTAACAACGACCAAAAAGAAAGAAACTAAAAAAGACTATGTAAAGATTCGTACCCTTACCGTCAAATATACAAAACATATTTCGAATACGACGCCTCAACTAACTGAGCTAACTCGCTTAATGGCAAGCAATGTTAAATTAAGAGAACGTTTCTTTTTGTGTAATCTAAAATAAACATCAATCCCCCGTCTTGAATACAAGACGGCTTTGATTTTTCTATTGTTTTTTTTTTCTTGATTATTCATGAATCAATCAATCAATAAAGAATAATAATAAGGGTAGCAAGAAAGCAATTAAAAAAAGGACTGATTAGAGATTTGAACCCCTGCTGCAAAATATACAATGTTCCGAAAACGCCTTAACTGCCTGAGCTAGCTCAGCTTCCGCTTAAAAGACGTTAAATTAAGAGATAATTCTTTTTACCGCGTAATCTAAAAATTAATTACCATTACCTCACTACGGAGGTACAATGTATTTAGAACTTCCGTTTCGTTGTTTTTGTTAAAATTAGACAATAATAACTAAACAAATAATAGTAATTATGGCTAACAAGACGGAAGACGAAATAATTGCTTCAAGGTTCGAACCTATGGTTTTCTTTCCGTCTTAGCTTATTCTTATTTATTCATCGAAGTTGAAGACTTATCTTTTATGTCACTCGGCCACGACTGCTATAGAACAACATGTTAAATCTTGAGTTCATTCCTTTCACACACGATTAATTTTTTTTCACTTCTTTTTGATAAGTATGTAGACGAAGTCAACAAACCTGGACTTTTATTATGTAAAATTTATTTGTTGCTCAGAAATTGGAGGAATCGACTTTACTTGAGTGATATTCAGTATGGAAAACCCATACATACCCTTGTTTGATAGGTTTTATGTTCGAATGAGAATAGGATTTGTAGACATGTTCATTTTAGCGCGCAATAAATGTAAAATGTAGAAATTTTTTGAAGTTTTGGCAATGATCAAACTTCATGTACCGGAAAAAGGGTAAATCTTCATCTTCATCTTCCAAATAAACAACAACTTTTGTAGAACAAAGAACTCAGTACATTAACTAAAATGGCGCATAAATATATTCGTTTATACATACCACCAGTATGCTCCTGACACAGAACGCCTTTCCTCTCAGTACATTTTTCAGCCTTAAATACAATCATGTTTGTTTTATTACATAATCCTATGGTTGTACACTGCAAATTTTGGTCACTTGAATCTCTGGGCACTGGTATATCTAAAACAACAAAATGTGCATTTCATTTCTATGTGTGTATATTTAAGGGGTATTAAAAAGAAATTATTGAAATAAAGAATTACTATAGAATCAGAAATAGAAGATTAATTTAAGTAATTAGTAAGAAATAAATGATTAATCTATATAATAAGTGCCTCTTCGAATTTATTCTTGTACCACGGTTCGAGTATATTCATTAAAATGAGGACAAAATAAGTTTAAACATATTTTATTAATATAAATATAACAATATTTAAATAAAGTACATATTATGATCGCGTTAGGATTCAGAAACAAGCTGGAAAGCTTATGTTAATCTGTCTTCTATTTTTGTTATGTTTCTTGGCCATAACAAAATTGCAAATTAAAGCCTACATATTTAGTCAATTTAAAAACATAAGCAAAATAGGTAGGATTTAATATGCAATTTTATTATACCCAATAATGTAATAATAATAAAATAAATAAATAAATAAATGAACTTTTGTTATTTCAACATGTTCGACGAACCCGTCAAATATCCTGCTAACTTACTAACTAAAGATAGTTGATAGAAATACCAAATACATATTCACCCGAATTCACCTCCCTTTTGTATCGATAGTAGGTAACGTTCGTACATATATAATGTCTCGTGAAAATAAAAAACTTGCGCTAAGTTAGCAAGATTGTGTGAAGTACGTACATGTACGTCCCAGATTTTAACTTCTTAAAAATTATGATTGTATAAAAACAGAAACCAGATCGGGTATTTCAGATTCGGAGCATCATCGCATTTTGTATTAAATTTAATTCATTTAAACATGTTAAACTGACAGCAATTAAATATAAAATAATGTTTCTTGTGATAAGTATTTAATTTCGAAAAATTAACGAAACGAACTACCCGAATATTAATACGTCATCCGTCACCCGTCATGATTCAACCAATCGTATGGCAGCAGCAAGAACGATGACTTCTGACTGATCGGACGGATGACTGGTCTGACTTTACTTATGAATATTGACTGAACTAACGCGTGTCACCTGACTTTTGAAAGATCTGACGTGACTATGAATGATCGGTGACTGTTTGATGAATAATCGGTCAAGTGATCGCCAAAAAAAGAGAAAGTTGATTTTACCAAGGATTATATTCAAATGCGTTTCGCATAGATAAGAATATTAAATGTTGTCCCATGTCTAAAGATTTACACTGCAATTTTACTGAAGATGTGAAAGGTAAATTTTGTGATTTCATTTTCACTCTCATAAGATAAGTTTTTACTTACTATTAAATATTTATACTGTGCAATACTCGTTGGTATCTTTCATTGAATTTTTGAGGACATGAAAAAAAGTTTTGCAGTTACAGTAGAATTTGAATGGTATCAACTTTCCATAGGTTTAACGTTAAATATGTTTTAGAGGTATGTATTTAGCCTAAAATTATGCATCTCTCAAACCGGATAATTTTCTGTTGCTTATATCTTAACATAGACAATAAATTTACAGCTTCAAATTTCTCATCCCTTCGAAAGTTTTACGGTCGCCACCACAACTTAGTCGACCGTTACTGAATATTTGCGCCACAAATGACCACTGATATGTTCCGTTTGTCGTTATCACAGCCCGTCCTTCTTTCTTTATTAATGCCTTACCACAGGATGTGACTTATTACCGGATTTTAACATGAGCAAAAGACGTTATAAACTA
>JAOXYJ010141108.1:0-10942 GCA_028566555.1 Lithophaga nigra
GACACAAAACGTAACCAAAACCATTCATCCATGAAATATGGGTCATGTGACCTCAGTTTTTTGTGAGGTGGTGGGCCATGCCCTAGTGCATCTGCATATCAAGAAATATTGGTGTAGGTCTTTTAGTTTCTGAGAACTGGTTGTGGATGCGGACGCGGACGCACACGCGGACATGGATGCTGAGGGTACTCCAATAGTCCGCCTCTACTTCGTAGAGGCAAACTAAAAACGAACAGCATAAAATCAGTGGACTATGCAGATGAGGTAAAGGTAGGTGACCTAGTACCTAGAATGACTGTGAACCAGATACTGATGATCTACTATATGCAGCTAATGAGAAACTACCTACAATCATAAAAACTTAATGTACATGTACTACAAACAAAGTCAACACACCATAGAAACAAGGTCAAGATCAGGTGACAAATGTGTGGCTGACATGCACACTGATATGAATGCACAGACTGTAAATTCAGTGATCAAACACATAGTTTCTGAAACAGTGACATATTGAAAAAAGCTTAATACAAAATAAATGATGTCAATGGATTATGAAATTGATGTCAAAGTCAGATGACAATGTGTCTTCCAGACAAGTATTTTCTCAGATGGATGGATGAATGAATGAAATATTAGTTACTGAGAAACCATCCTAATATTAAAAACTTTACATCAAATAAACAAAGTCAATGGACCATGACATTGTAGTCAAGATCAACTGAGAAACAGAGCTGATCACAAAACTTTGACATAAATCTAACAAAGTTAGTGAACCATGATAATGAGGTCAGGGTCAGGTGACATTAGTCTGGCTGACATGTACATTTCCTGATGAATGTTTGAACATATTATGGTTGGCCTATGATGTATAGTTACTGACAAAAACTTTGACATAAATCTAGTCAGTGAACTGTGAAAATGAGGTCAGGATCAGTTTACATGTGTCTGGCTGACACATAAATTCCCTGATCAATGTTTGAACATAATATGGTTTCCCTATGATGTATAGTTACTGAGAAACAGAGCTAATCACAAAACTTTGATGTAAATCTTACAAAGTCAGTGGACTGAGAAAATAAGGTCAAGGTCTGGTGACATGTGTCAAGCTGAGATGTACATGTCCTAATGAACGTGTTGACCAATTATAATTATGGTTGTTCTATGATACATGGTTTCTGAGAAACAGAGCTAATCACAAAACTCTGACGAAGAGTTAACACTGTCAACAACATTTGTCACAGGCAGGACAAAAATGCTCAGCCAATTTTGTTTTCCATTTTATCAGTTATTCAAATGCTTTAAAATTACATCAGATTCATGCTATCAGGTACTAATTGAAACTGCTAAACATCTGGATTGAATTTAGGTTTAGTCACGTTACTTTAAACACATGAATTTTTTTTCTCTTTTTTTTTGAGGCACAAATCGTAAAACTGTTACGGAGAACAAGTAACACCTATGAAACAGGGAACATGTCCGTAATCATGTGTGACATGAACACCCGTAATGGTTAGCCAATTCGTGATGGCAACCATCAAGTTTCTCAAGTGATCTGGTGATGATATTAACTTAGGCTTGACATAGCCTTGATGGAGTAACTTTTGTGTCAGTTACAACCCCTCTATCTAGGAAGTCTATATAGTTGACACAAGCTTTAGATTAGTGGATCAACTGTAAAAAAGTTGATTCCATACACTGATGAGGCTGGTTTGTTTGCAACTCAGAAAAAGGAAGTTTACAATTGGAAAATAGTAGTTAACATGTTTTGTCGTACATTTCTATTTTTAACCATCCTCTGTTCTCTATAAAATGTCTAAAGGCTTGTTCGCATGATACAATTTTTCATCCAATTTGACATTTGATTTTTTTATTTCAAAGGATGTCACATGCAATGTATTTGACATCATAATTCATTTCACTTATAACATGTATAATGCCAATTTTTACTTCAAAATCTAAAGTTGAATTGGATGGAAAGCTGTATCATGTGAACACATCTTAAGTAAACGTAGATGTATCTGTATGTTACTTAAAAGACATATTGAAAAATAAAAAGTATCTCATATCTTTATTTATTCAAAACTTCTGAAAGAAAAACAACACAGAAAATATAAAATATTTTATTTCAGTATTCTTGGAAAACAGAACATCATCTCTGTATAACAATCTTGTGTATATGCCTCAATATCAGCTTCACCATTATCTATATGCCATTTATTGTGAATGAATTTGAGCTAATAAATAATCTGCATCTATATATCCATGTTTCCACAACTGAGTTACTACTTATACAGACAGTTTTATTCTTGATTACATTGTTTCAGTCTATTAGTCATGATGGTACACTCTACACAAAGAATTCCAGAAAGCTATATTACAGAAACACTAAATTTTCACTTGCTGGTAGGGCCTGGGATCTTTGTCCCTCGGCTGCTAAGAACAATCTGAAGTTTTAAATATCAGACAAACTAGGTAAAATTAATTTTTCCAGGGATCTGAAACATCTTCTAGCTACCCAGTCAAGATGTTGAAATACCAACGGCTCCGGGCTAGGAACATCGAGACAAAGTAAAACATTAATATTTGTATGCTTTTCAATCAGCCACCTGCATTTCGCCGTTGATGAATTCATTCAACTGAACTCACTCCTTGCTAAATAATACCACAATTTTTATATCTTCAATAATTCAGTATGAAATAATACAGATGTTGTCCTTAAATATCAATTTTTTCAGCCCTTTTTCATGTTATCCCTGCTTACCTGCTTACAGACATGGAAATGATTTATCATTCGGAACACCTCTAATATTGCAAAATTATGTCTACCAATCCTGACCTCATAGTAAAAATAAGTATTACCCATTACACAAATATTTACTGCAAAATATGGTTTTTGAATAGTTAAATTGTATTTTTTAATAAATTAAAAGTAATAATTAATTAATAACCTTCCTTTAACCTTTACTGACATTATTTGCTTCATATTTCTCTCCAAGATTAGGGAGTACCACATGTGAGTCAGAAACAAGAATTGCCCATGATGACAGTGTTGGTTGCCTGAACAAGTGTAAAATGAGAAACTTTGTAGAGGCTCTTCCGTACACCATTTATGTGAAATTTGTTTGGATTTGGTTTAGTGGTGTCAGAGGAAAAAGTTAAAATGAAATTTCCCATACAATTCAATGTAAAGATATGTGCCGACATAGCTACCACATTAGCTACTCGATTAGCACAAAGTGAAAAATCCATCCAGAGGACCATAACTTTATCATTCCCATTCCATATATCATTCATACAACGGATCTGGCTAGGTGGTATTAGAGAAGAACGTTAAAATGTAATTTCCGATACAATTCAATGTAAAACTATGATCCACCAGAGCCACCATGTTCGCTGCTCAATCAGTATGAAATGAGGAAGCTTTGTAGAGGATCACACATTCATCATTCCTATAACGTTTCAAAACATTTGGCTTTGTAATATCAGAGGAGATTTTTGAAAATTGCCCAATCAGAAACAAGAATTGCCTATGGCAGCCATGTTAATTGATCAATCAGCACGAATGAGGAAACTTCATAGAGGACCTTCCATACATCGTTCATGCAAAGTTTGGTTGGAATTGACCAAGTAGTTCCAGAGGAGAAGATTAAAATATGAAATGTTAACGACGACGACGGACGCAAAGTGATGGCAATAGCTCACATGACTTTCAGACAGGTGAGCCAAAAATATGAAAATGTGTAAAACTCAAAAATACACTTTTATCTTATTCTTTGTCAATTTATTGTAGATAATAATCTAAAAGAAAAAACAGGAGAAAAATCTTGGAAAATTGGACTGCTTGTATCTACTTTAATCTGTCTTCGTTTATTTTTATCTTTATGTTTTATATTTCGAAAGCATATTTTAATAAAATGTAGAAAATCGCATTTTACATGTAGATTCTGTCGAGCTAAGGCGCTTACCGCAACTTGTTTTTTCTAGAGATTCAGAAGAATTTCTATTTAATATTCAAGTTCATAGTGATAGAAAAAACAAATATTTATTTTTTTCTTCAGATGTCATCTGTGTCATTTTAGCATCAACAGAGGCTTTATTACCCATAAATGCAAATTATAGAGAATATTTTATTCATACTATTCAGAACTTGTTTTGACTAGATTGTAATTTCACCCTAAATTGAAGTTTTCACTAAGTTTTATAGCAAAAATTTTTGCAAATTTAATTGAAAGAGTTTTCCTATAATAAAAAATAATACCGTTTTCAGAAGAAGCAACAGAAGAAGAAGACAACCAGATAGACTAACATACTATTAAAAATCCTACCTATTCCAAATTCCTCCCAGGTACCTCGAATGTGCAAGATAACGCGGTCACTGTTGCATCCATCATCACTTGATTAGATGGTTGTCGATGCTATGGATCTATTAAAGATTTTAACGCGATTTCGTGCAGTTACATGAATATCATGAAAAATGCTTAAGTACATTCAGCAAGAATGACTTGCTACAAGTAAGCAAGTGCATAAAATTTTATGACTGATAGGTGACATAGATGACACTAGGGAAAACTTGTGTAAACTTGTGAGTTTCGCTTTAGAACAAAGAAATGAACAAAATAAGGAAGTTGAAAATAAATCCGAGAAAACGGTTCAAGGCCCAGCTAAAAAGAAGGAAATACTTTAAACGAGAAAGGTCCAACGGTAAGAAAACATTAGTTTGATATAATCTATGCATGAGAATATAGCGACATTATGACATGTAATAACTTTGATAGTAGTAAGCGTTTAAGTTTCAAATGTCACACGATATATTAATTATTGTTGAGTAGAAGTGAGAGTTCACGGAGATGTTAAAAGGAAGCACATAAACAATTCAAGAATTATGACACAGATGGATATTATGCATGCGATGATTGGTAATCAAGTCTTGTCAAAAGTATTTAGTATATTATAGAAAATCAAATACATGTACTATGCATGCGAAGATTAGTAAATTTTTAAAATAAAAACGTTAGGTATTTTATTAAATCCGATTATGCATGCAGAAAGAGAAGCAAAACAGGTAGTTAAATGCATGCAGAAAATGTAGAAAAAAGATAGAAAATAACGAAAAGATTAGCTACATGCGAAAAGAAAGGAAGATGTAATATGTAAAATAAATAAATGTATAAATAAATAAATAAAATAAAGTAAAAGATTAGAAGTATGAAAAGGAAAACAAAATGCAGAACGTGAGAAAAATAATGTAAAAGATTAATTGCATGTGAAGAGAAAAGAAAAGAAAAATAGATTGAAAAAGCGCATGTAAAAAATTTAAATAGGAAAAATTGTAAAGATTAGAAGTGTGCGCAAAATGTTTAAAAAAAGGAAAAGACTAGTTGCACGCAAATAATCATGAAAAGAGGGAAATTGGAAACTTAAAGACTTGATGCATGCGAAAAGAGCAAACAAACAAAATACACGTTAATATTTACATCAATTAAAACAGAGGAGTAGTCAACAAAAAGTAAAATTGTACGTTAGTTGGCACACGATGAGGAAAGTAAAATTGAAAGATGAAATGCATGAAAATAAAAAAAAAATGAACAGAGAAAAAAAAATTTATGATGTATATATGTCGAACAGAAAAATAAAAACTTAATCACATGCGGGAAATATAAAAAGGAAGAATAGTCGAGGATTACCTGCTTGTAAGAAGGAAAATGAAATAAAGTTTGTCAAAATGGGGAAGAAAAATAAATAAAAAGGTAAAAGATTTGATGCATGCGAAAAATCATAGAAACTGATTTGGAAAGTTGCATATGATATGGAAATACATATATAATTAATTTATTTAGCCGGATGCTTTGGCATTCTCGAAACTGTTTTGAATGTTGACAGACGCCATTTTGTCAGTTCCAGAAAAAAGTGAAAATTTTTAAATAGATCCAGAGAAGTTTTGCTGTTATTGGTTTATGGTGTGGAAGATCAGTGGTTGGATCGTAGTTGTAATATACAGAATTCGCTCAGAAGGTATAGGCCATCTAAAATATCTTATTATTTTAATTTATGTTTGTTAGCGTAAAATTTCCTTTTGTGCATTATGGTCAATCTAGTGTTAACTTTTGGTCATTCATTTGTGCATAGATTAGATTCCTTTTTATATAAGAATCGTGCATTTGGATGATACCATTTAGGGTTCGACGGTACGGAAATTCAGGTGGAATTTGCAGGATTGGGTGGAGTTACTTTACGCCCGGGGCCAAAATGCATTCAGAAAGGAGATTTTATGCATGGTCTTCATACTTTCAAATCAGATACAGTTTTTATGCAAATCGGCGGTAATGATTTATCACATGAAGAAGAACCAAAGAAATTAGCCCGAGATATCGCATTATTTGCCGATTATGTAATTACAGTGTATGATGTGAGTCACGTGATTTTTGGACAATTATTGCCGAGGTATTCAGAAAGTTCCGGTCCCAACTACAACGAGAAGGTAAACAAAGTTAATCAGCAGTTAACTTCAACGTTGAAAGACCGGAAAAATATTACTTTCTGTAAGCATTGGGGCCTACGGAAAGATACTGAATCGTTGTTGTCATACAAGGTTCATTTGAATGACGTAGGTATGCAGATATACGCAAAAAGTGTACGTGCAGCAGTCCGTAGTTCAAAACGAATGTAACACGGAATGAGTACTATTGTACACACGATTCATAGTAAATTGACGAGATGTACATGACAAGTTGCTTTCAGATGATAATGTCACGCAAGTTCACGGCTATATGCAGATTTACACATGAACATTCAGATCATAAGTCACACACGTACGCAGATATATGCAGATTTGTTTTTATATCCTTACATCTATGAACATTCATCTTATTAAGGTCACACACGTACACTGCTACATGCAGATATGTTTTTATGCCCATCTGTACTGTCGATTTGTTTGATTTGCTGCTTTCAGTTTATAGCAGAATAAGATAGAACTTTGGTTCATATTTAATACACATGACGTATCCACAAATCTTATCACGTGGTTGGTTGTGGCACAGTTATGCATCATAATAGATATAGTTTTATTTACACATGGTTATATTAATCATTATAAATGGTTGATATCATTTAAGGTTCGTACACCACTAATTGTGTACACATACACATGGTTATATCAATCATATATAAATGGTTGATATCATTTTAGGTTTGTACACCTATACTTGTGTACACACATGGTTATTACACTCAAGGTTTTTTGTACATCTTTTATGGTGTGCAAATTGTATATTTATATACATGGTTGTCATGTGTTTGTTTCATTACTCCAGCTGGTCGTGCCACAATTTTTTTTGAAGTGTGAAATTTAAATTTATTAGTAGATATCAGAAAATAATAATGCAGCTGATACATGTACAGGTGACAAAAATAAATTTAGTAATTCAATAGACATATCAGTATTTAAATTGGCTGTATGGGTGTTTTCTTTATTTTTTAAAGATGCCAAAACAGAGTTAGGGCTAGAAGAAGGGCTGCTCCTATTGATTTAACAGATAGGGACCCTGTGGAGTTGACACAAGAGCTGGGTGGTCGGCAGTCAAGGAGTCGTAAACGTTCCCGCAATGTGCCAGAAACACCAACAAATAATGGAACTCTGGCCTCAACTGACACTACGCTGTCCATGAATTAAGAGGACCCAACGGTTTATCAAACAACACACCCAACAGCTGATCAGATAGCTGCATCTATGATCATTCAATTGAGGGAAGCTGGACTGCAATTAACAAGCATAAATGGACAATCACCTCATGACCGGTTGTCACTTTCAGTCTGCAATATGAACTCTGTTACTGTCGAGAACAACTCAGCAAAAACTACATTAGCCGAAATTCCACAATTTCTTTCACATCTTGTGAATTCATCAGCAACAATAGACACTAACGCAAACTCAGTCATCAGTTTCATGTTCATTCATTCCACCAGTGACATCAGACCCTAATGTTTTATCACATGCAAGAAGAGTCATTCCATCACCACCAACCGGACAAACAACATCAATAGGTATGGATAATTCTCCATTTGGCAATACAGCAACATATTTGTTGAAAAACACATTACCCCTGGGTTTTAATGTTAGTGAGAAGATCAGGAAGGAAATTTGGTCCGACAATTATGTTGACTTGGTTACCTTGTCACCAAACTTTAATGAAGATGAAGATGATGATGTGTTATTCAAAACAAGAACAGTTAAAATTTCAACCAATGCTAAAACAAAGCAACTTTTATCCATTCATCAGTGGACTGCAGCCTTTGACATTTTTATGTCTTTATATTATGTCAAATATCCAGAATCTATTTTAGGTTTAATTAAGTATGCATATAATATAAGGGCCATGTCAAAGCAATTTGGATTTCACATGGCAAGGTCTTATGATGAAACTTTTCGTAGGGTACGCAAAGTTATGAGGTTTGATTGGGCAGTTGTAAATGATGATCTTTGGCGTACTGCCTTTTATGAACAATTCAGTTCTAATCAAACCTTGAGTAATAACATTAATTCAAAATATAACAGACAGGTTGGAAATTCTCCCTTTCCAAGGCGGGTCCAGCAACAAAACAGTCAATTCCCACCTGGTTACTGCTGGGCCTACTGTAGGACAGGGGGATGTTCCAACATTAACAATTACAGTCTTAAACACCAGTGTCTTCAGTGTACCAAAAAGCATGCCACAATCACATGTAAAGAGTGGCTTGCAAACAGCAGCAAGTCTGCCAACACCAATAAAGGTAAATAAGTTGGACCATTTCCTCCAGGGCTACGACTGTGATCTTAAAAACAAATTAGTTCATGGGTTTAAATTTTGCTTTAAGATTAATTCATCCATAAACAAGTCTGAAAAATATTTTCCTAAAAACCATAAAAGTGCAGAAGAAAATCCTGATGTGGTTAATCAAAAAATTCATAGAGAAATTCTGAAGGGTGGGATAAGAGGGCCTTTTAAGGACCCACCATTTGATAATTTCATTTGCTTCCCCTTGGGTTTGGTCCCCCAAACAGAACGTGCTTCTTTTCGTTTAATTCATGACCTGTCTTTTCCAAAAGGGGACTCGGTTAATTTTTGGACATACTTCAGTCTCGTATCAGAATATAGAAACAGTCATTGAACTGGCACAGGAACATGGTATCAACTGTCTTATGAGTAAAGCTGATATCCAGATCGCGTTCCGTCTTATCCCCATACATTTTTCAGAATATCATTTATTATATTTTCAGTGGGAAGGTCAATTTTATGGGTGCGTCTGCATCATGCCAACTTTTTGAAAGCTTTTCAACAGCTCTTCAGTGGATTTTGAATAAAAAATTTAAGATTAAGGGTGTGTCAAACTTGCTAGACGATTTCTTTTTTGTTGGAAAAATTGTTGGAATGTTAACTTGCACTAAACACATGTTTAACATTAGCAGACACTTTGGGTACTTTCCTATAAAATCTGAGAGAACTCAATCTCCGACTACTTGTATTATTATTTATGAGATTGAAATTGATTCACAAGCTATGCTAGCTCGCTTATCACAAGAGAAAGTTGAAAACAATTTGAGTTTACTGAGAGATTTTAAAGTCAGGCGGAAGGTGACTCTTCGAGAACAACAGTCATTACTAGGTCTGTTGAATTTTGCCTGCAGTGTGATTGTTCTTGGTCGTGCATTTTTGCGAAGGCTGTTTGATTTAACAATTGGCTATACATGTCCTCATTTTAGGATAATCCTTAATTCAGAAGCAAGAGCAGATTTAAAAACTTGGTATGATTTTATTTGTAATTAAAATGGTAAGTCCTGTTTTTTGTTTCAAAAGTGGATATCCTCAGAATCGATGAAACTGTATTCAGATTCTGCTGGGGTGTATGGCGGATATGCAGCTGTGTTTGGCACTAAATGGTTTGCTGGAGAATGGCCTTCATAAATGAAGGATTTGCATATAACAGTAAAGGAATTATTCCCTATTGTCATAGTAGTTGAAATTTGGGGTCATATTTTATCAAATCATAAAGTCTTATTTATGACTGATAATCAGGCAGTTGCTGAGATCATAAATAAAACATCGTCAAAAGACAGAATTTTAATGAAATTGGTCTGCATAATGGTTTTGGCATCATTGAAGTATAACATTCATTTTAGAGCTAAACATATAGCTGGCAAGACGAATGTGGTCTGTGACTTGCTGTCTCTTTTTTCCTTTCAAGAGGCACATCAGATAGCTCCTTGGTTGAATCAAAATTTTGTCACCAGCATTTTCCTGCGGCACCTATAGTTCCATCTCCCCATATTATGATAGCCCATCTTATTTCATTTCTTTTTTTGAAAAGTTATCAGCCATCCACAATAGCTTCACGTGTTTCTGCTATAAGTTATGTCCATAAATTTATTTTTTTTTACAGATCCTACTGATTCGTTTTTTATTAGAACGATTATTAAAGGTGCACAAAACTCGAAGATTTCATGTGATACTAGATTGCCAACTACAAAGGAAATCTTATCAAAATTGATGGTAGCAATTCCTTCAGTTATACAAAGTCATTTTAACCAGGTTTTGTTGAATGCAATGATGTCTTTGGCCTTTTATTGTTTTCTGCGTATAGGGGAGTTGGCTGTTTAATGTGAAAATGGCAAGAGTAAAGTATTGCAGTTATCAGACATTAAATGTAGAATATGATTGATTGATTGATTGTTAGTAATCTAACGTCCACCGGCAAATATTCCATGCATATTCAGGACGAGAATAAGTTCACAATATATCAATTCGTAGGATCTGAAATGTGGGTCGTCCGGGAGAAGGGGCTGGTAATTTTGACTGCAACTGGAAAAGGGGGACAGGATGGGTAGGGGCCAAAAATTTAGCCTTGTAACCGGTCACCTACGGACCACTCGTAATGAGCTTGTTACAAGGGTTCTTTAGCGTGCAGA
>JAOXYJ010141219.1:0-10941 GCA_028566555.1 Lithophaga nigra
CACCCTTTAATTATATATAAACCGTACGTTACTGAATTAAAATTTTCTGTAAAATTTGAAACTGGCATTTGCTCATGAATTGAAAAATGTATGTCGTGAGGTTAAGTCATTTAAAGCCTATATATGTATGGCTGGTTTTCATAAGATACATGTACTCTTCATGCTGATTCGGACCTTGTCACCAGCGCAAAATTGATGCGCTTGTGTGGGTGGCACGTCACCATACATATTTCAAAACACCTTGATCTCATGTTCCATCTTACTCGCTGCAGTAGAGTCATCTTGATGGATCTTTGTTTGATAGCGTTGTACTGACGAACGAGGACTCGACAAGATCGGCAGCCAAAGTCTCGACCACCCTATTGACGATCATGTGATGTTTCTGGAATTTCTGTAGAATGGGCCTGTGCAACTTTTCAGCAAGTTTCTTTTAGGCCGATTCCGAACCGCATCTTAGTACCGATGTGGGGGCTGACAATACTGCGATCCATTTTTTTTTGTCTTATCGTTGGGTTGTCGATACGATCGAGCTCAATGAGCATATTTTGTCGCAGGAGTTGCGGAGGAGGTCTTATCCTTGAGTTTGGCGTAACAGAGATCTTTGAGAGGCTGCTTTTGACCAAGTCTTAGGCGTTCTTTCCTCGTTCAGACGTTGATGCAATCTGGTCTTAGGTCTTCTGAAGTTGTGCCCGACAGATGCATCTCTACCGTTAGGCGGTTGATCAGTGTGTTCATGAAGCCGGAACCTGTATTTGAACCAGGCAACTCAAACTTGTTCCAACCGCAAACGGTGCAAATTTCAGTCTTCCGTCTTCTCCCGTTGCTTGTCTGTTGGACGTTCTTAATCTGCATCTTCCTTTTGCATCTCTTACAGTAGATCATCCTTTATAAAATAAATAAACGTTGAAGACATCTTGTACAATGAAAATTCTTTGACCATGCCCAACCACTGTCTCCTTCCCCATAGGTCGATCAGAGGTCTATATAGCTAATAAGGCGGATTGTGGTAAGACAACGTTGATGAATAACCTCCCTCTTCGGTCGAGACGTTTGGACTACGATCATTTGTTACATCTTCGGAAAATATCTTCACCAGGCCATCTATCAGTTTCTACGAAGGATGTTAGAAAAGGAATTTCGAAAGAAGACATACGCAAACTCCTCTCCATCAGGGACAAATGTCTATTCATTGCTCGACGTTTTCGATGCACTACCTGCACCACAACAACCTAGCGACATCGACACGTTCTTCGAAGAAGAAGGGGGTGACGTACCTCTCGGACGTTCTTTGTTTCCGTCTTTCTTTTGTATCTCATGCAGTAGATCATCCTTTACTCAAATAAATAAATGTTGAAGATATCTCGTACAATGAAGCTCTTGGACAAAGCACAAACATTGTCTCCTTCCCCAGAGGTATATCAGAGGTTTAATCATTGGGAAGGCAGACTGGGTAAGACAACGTTGATGAATAACCTCCCCTTTAGTCAGGGCGGAGAACCAGTCAAGGAATACTACGTTAGAGGGCGACACAACAACATCGACTGATTCTACCTATGTCAGAACTATTTTACACTACCGAGACAGACCATCAGGCAAAACGTTTAGTTCATCTGCCTTTTCCGACAAGATGCAAAGAATCTCGACCACATCCATCGCTATAAATGTACCCATCTCTCCGGGGAGCAGATCGAAACACTGTACCAACATTGCTCCGAATCTCACGGATTCGTAACCATCGGTCAAACGAGCACTAAGGCAAATGGGAAATATCGACGCAATTTTAATGAGCTTTACAGTGCAGATAAATGATGGAGTCTAGCAAATACTTTCATCTGGAAAACCAGTTTGAATTGGAAGGCCGGTAAAAGCACCGCCAGCATTGCCACCACCTCTAAAGTTTGCTGATCCATTACCCATCGTTGAAACAAGCATTCACACGACTTTGGGGCCCAGAGCGCTAAAGTATCTCCAACCTAGTATGACGGACCAAGCATATTACTCATCTGATTGAGATCTGAAGACAGTGACATCCACATTGGGAGCAAAGTGATAATCTTTGACGGGGATATTGATGGTGTGTAGTACAAAGTAATAGCTGTCGGAAAGAAAGCTGAAATTTTGGAGCCAGATGATTTGCACAACTATGCTGAGATTTTGAAGTCAATTGGTTTGATGTGTCAGAGTATTAGTGTTTTAACATGACTCCTTAAGCCAGTAAAGGTTACAATTTGAAGAACATCGTATCACACATATACATGTACAAAGAGGAGAAACAAGGTAGCGGACTTCAAACCGTCTATTTTAAGATCTCGACCAGTTTTTAGATCAATTAGACCTTTGCAAACCGTCCTACAACGTTGAGAACAATGGTGTAAGAAACGAGATCGTAGCCAGCCTCGATGCAATGAAACGGCAAATATAAATCAACAATGAAGACTATAAGTCAGCACAACCTCCTATAAATAAAGCTTGCTGCATACGGAAGTATGTTTACCGCGGTCGTGGTCTTTTTGACACCGTCACCAAGTTACTTCAGCTGCGAAAAAGCTGTGGAGTAAGGCGCTGAAATCTACCATTAATGCCGCAGTGAAAGGTGTTGAAAAGGGTATTAAGGCTGTGGATCATGTAGTCAATAGGTTGACCTCATCCAAGAAGATGGCTCCTAAACAACAAGCCAAATTCAGCAACATCAAACTAAATGCAAGCTTGCACAACATCATCTCCGAGGGTGGTATTACGACCATACACGACTTCGTGCGACGATATAAATAAATAACCATGTCTGAGATTACCGATAGCAAGGAATACTTGGTCTAAACAACTGTGGATCGGAGGTGAAGATCAACGTTGAAATCCAGGACCTTTTCACCCTTCCGGCCGAGAGTTAGCTGCTAATGGAGGGAGATGTCGATCTAGTTGCATTGATCAACAGTACCAATATGTATCTGTTTGAGACCATCAGATGCAGTCTTTCTGGACAGGCGATCGAGACTGTCGGGTGTGCTGGTATAGCCACGACCGTGTTTGGACTTTTGACCTACCGGGACGATTTCTCAAAGTCTCAAGGACTCAGTCGGCTATGGTTCAAGGATTCATCCGCTGAAGCAGTGAAGCAGTGGCCGAAAACTCAGGACAACAACATACTAGTGTGCGGATTCAAAAGTGAGTTGACATTCGTTCGAGATACTAACAACAATGCCATATTCAGAGATGCTTGTGTCCATGCAGTTTCTAACAACTATATAGTTTCTTGTTTCGTCCCGCGCATCCTATCGTCTGAAGAGACCAAGCAACAGTTATACAAAAGATCGAAAACAAGGCCAAGCTAGACATCGGTTACCGAATGAGACATTGCGACTCCATACCCGTTCCGGATAACACGATATTCAGCTGGAGGTTTGCCACTAAAGCTAGCCCCGAAAAGCCCATGGGTCATCACAGCATTCCAAACTGACAATGATCAGATTGCAAACCATGCCATCTTTGACCACTGCCGATTGCGCAACATCTACGTCACGCTGAATGCACAAAGGTATCCCACGATGTACTACAACACGTGTTTCACTCAAAGCAGAGTGGCAAGAATGTATAAAGAAGCGGCAGACTTCAGGAACAAGTTCTTCAACATGAATCATCTCATCGGCAATCCCAACATCACTCCTGCTGATTTCTCAGATCTGTGCCAGCTCTTTGTCTTCGGTGTCAGTAAACAGAGTGAGAAACTCAAGATTCAACAGTGAACATCTACGTCAGGACCGAGTTTGATCAAAATGTTCCAGCTAACCTCAAGCGTTTGCTCTAGTCATCTCAGATAGGACTCTACAGTTCGAGTCGGATAGTAGGAAGATGAAGCTTGTATTCTGACCTTTCAATTGATGAACAAGATCTACCAACAAACCATCCCATCTGAAGACTGTACGGACGGCTGCAAGCAAGTTCGATAAGAAAACAGATGGTTACACAGAGAGTGAGAACGTCGCGAACATTACCACAACCAACAGTTTTTGGTAAATAGCAACATCATCCATGGGATTAACGTGAATGGCTTGCAACCAAAAATCCACCTTCTACGGTTTCTTCCCGAATGTTGCAAAACGCTATTTAGTATTTCAAAACCCCCAACAAGCTGGTGTATTTGCCCGTGACGCTGGGCACCATCCACATGGAAAATTACCTAGCCGGTCAAGACGGGACTCCAGTCAATCTCAGAGGTGAGCACCGAACCATACGCTTTTATCTTATTGAGGTGTGAATAAATGAGCTATCAAGAGCACGGGTCGAATTTGACGCAAGGTCAAGTTACAACGAGCTGCAAAGAGGGGATAATCGACAAGCATCCGGCTGCTCATGAAAACCTGTCGGGGGACACAAGATGTTACCCACTAACCGACAGATTAGGGAGATAAACAAGCTTTTAGAGCGTGGTAAAGGCGGTATGGTTTGGAGCTCAGCGAGAAGCAGTTGAGGGACAACATGCAGAAGGAAGGCAGTTTCTTTCCCATGTTGGCTGTTTTGGCATTAGGAGCTCATCCCATAGAAGCGAAAACGATTCTTAGCACTCGCGGTTCGCGCAATGAGTGGGTTCGGTGGCACAAGGTACTCGGGTCGGTCTTTACCTTAAAAAGGGTGGGTCTTGTGTAAATGTTCAGGTAACGGTTTGTGTCTTACACCAACTAGAATTCCAGAAATCTATGGCGACGGGTAGTACATGAAACGTGGACTTAGATTCTTCGATGATTCGGGGTTGATTCTGGGGCCAAATACCAAATTCAGGAGCATTTCTGTCTTAGGCATGCTTCTTTGAAAGCTCTGGATAAACGGATGTTGGAGAAGATAAGCTCGAACGGTTACATATTGAATCCATGAAGAGGGAACGGAATGCTGAGATGTTGAGGTATGTGCGGATGCAAATTCACTACAGCTAGTTGGCTAAGGTTGTATCTACTGCTTTGGCTGTTTGTTCAACAATGAATCTACTATATACAAGCGGCGCTCTTGGAAAAGGTTTTTCAGGGATAGGTGCAATAGCTTCCATTGGGAGCACGTGCCTGATTTACGACCATTTTGAGTGTCATACTGTTGAAGATCTCCAGGAAAATATCGAAGAAAGGAAATACGAATAGATCTAACACATGACGGAAACCTATCTACAGAGCATCGACAAAATGGTACGAACCCCAATCTGCTTTCTGAAGAGTCAATGTGTCAGCTGGAGTTTTAGTGAGGTGAGCGCGTCAACGTCGATCCATTACGGGATGCTCCGCTTTGTGATGCCCTTATTTACATTTCACATATTAAATGATATAACCTGAGTGGTCGAGTGATAAGGTGACTGACTTATGACCACTTCTCTAACACCACTTTTCATTAAGGTTTCTAGGCACCTGGCTTAGGTCGGGACTTTTATCCCTTAACCGGATAGCTATTCGTGTTTATAGAATTATGGTGAAAAGGCGATTCCAGTCCGTTAAACGGGCGAAATGCGGATTCAAGTGGTAAAAAGCCCTCACTTCGGAATTATAAAACATATATGTACAAAAGTCTCAAGCCTTCTTGCTGTGTTAAATTTCAGTTCAAATCTTGTAATTGAAGTAAGTTTCATGATGCTGAAGAGATTTAACAAAAATTTCAGCTATGAACCAGCATTGGTAGACCATATATAAATTTATTTTCCTTCAAATATATATTAAAATAAATTTAGATCTGAATATTAATCAATGTTTGAAAGGCGCCTTATCGGCATAAATCTCGTTACTGAGAATACCAAATTTAACTTTGACCTCATACTGAAATCGTTACCGCATTCAATTTCAGAGATCAATAAGATATAACGTTATTTCAAAGTAGTCAAAATGTTATAATATTATATAATTTTAATACATGCACCTGTTTGAGTACATGTGTACTTCATGACTTATTTGCATTATGTTGGTCAGTGAGCTTTAAGTACTTGTATATTTTGTAAACATGTTTACCATTTGTGTGAGTACTTATAGGATGATGAAATTTAGATGTAAATATTTACTAAAATAAGACAATGCCCAATAGAATCACATGATATGGATATTTCTACAACATTAAATAACATGGAAGATTCTACAAGATCACATGGTAATGGATATTACTGAAACCTTATATATATATATAAGCCGACAACCAGGACATTTCATTCAGTTTGCCTCAATTGGATACTTAAAGCTATTTGGAATTATTCATTCTTGGATATATGTAGCTGAACTATATCAATAATTTTCTGGATTCATATGTCATTGTGGGTCGTACAAACTTTTCACTTTGAAGAAGTTTTTCGTTTATCATGTGAACATTTTCGACAGTCGGAATTTCAGTGACTTCATCTAAAATATACTACTGGAATTCTGCGAAACAGTAACTGTGTTCTAAATTCTGAACAATACGCTAATTACGTACATTTTGTATATCACTTGTTTGGCTTTTTTAGTAATAAACATAAAATAATAAATTTGGTTGGTTGCATCTTTTATTATTGATTTCAGATAGAAATCCTACGTACTTCCTTATCGTTAAGAAACTTTTAATGGTAGGTCTTATTTTTTATTTCATATTAAATGAATTTTGAGATAGTTGTGATTAATGTTTTTATATAAAAAGGGGTACTGAAAATTCACATTCTTCGTCGGGAGTCTTAAAGCATCTTAATTAAATTAAAGTATTAAGAATAAGAACATGAAAAAGCTGCTGTGTATTGATCTTGGTCAAATTAAAATTATATTTTTATTTCATTTCTAATCAATATGTGTAGAATGGTATTAAAAATATTAATGCCAGAATATAGATACAGTATATACAATTCGAAAAATCATAATGTGTAGTATTAATACGACAGCACTACTGCTGATGTGATAGATGACAAGTAGTGTGCGTCTGGAGCCCACAAGCTACCACTATGACTACTATTACGTTTGACTTTCAGTTGAACTACCCAGAGACTGCTCCGACTTGGACCATGATAAACCAAGTGGTGTGTACAGAGTATATCCAAGAGATTTATGGGAAGGCTTTTTTGTTTACTGTGATATGGACAGAGATGGTGGTGGATGGACGGTATATATATTCTAATATGAATATTTATCATATACTTAAGCTACATTACTGGTGTTTTGTATATGTGTTATTGCTGAACTGCAAGTACCAGTATCAGATACCCTGTATCGCATACCCGTTATCACATACCCTTTATCGCATTGCTGACGTCATAGGAAATGTAATGTACAAGTATATGATAAAAAGAACAAAACACGGCTAAATCCGTATCACATGGTATCAGCCCTCGGGCCTCCGGCCCTTTGGCTGATATTGAGGTCTTGGGTTGAAACAGCATGTGATACGGATTTTGCCATGTATTATTCTCTATTTATTAAATAAAAAAATATCAGAGAAACTCTTGGGTAATCTGCAAATGTATTATATGGAAGTGTTGTCTATTGATTAGTTGAATGCTAGTTTTTTTTCATTTTTTCGCACTTTTTTCCAGATATTCTATGGCCATTTTTTACTTTGGGTGGGTACCAAAGTAGCCAACGAAAACCCAGGTCTCTAAAAAGAAAATTGGCTGTACTTGTAAGTTAAGAGTAGAGTTACTAAGCCAGGCGCAAGTTCATTACCCAATTGGGGCACGAAGATGGTCAGTTGCGGTAATGACGGACTTCCTAGACCACTTAGCCATCGAGTCCAACCAGTACTATCTAAATTTTCCTCCATAAGGGAATATATTTTATTTATTTTCTTATTTTTTATTCAACATATCATGTTTTTATATGAATAAAATGCACAAATAAACGCATAATATCTAAAGAAGTAACAAAATCTCCTCCTTGCATGAATATGACCATTTCTAGATATTCATTTAGGACAATTCAGTGTTAAGAATAATTGCAGATATCAATTTTCAAATTCTCAGATTTTATATTCGTTTTGTAGAGGCTGTATTTTATTCTTGCAGGTATATTGTATAGTGCTATTCGGAAGAATATTGAATAGTTGTAAAGTTTTTTCCTAATCAAATGTGTATTATTAGTAACTGTAATATTTAAGTACAAATAACACATCCAATAATAACATTTTGGACAATATTCAAAGATGAATTTTAATAACAAAAGAAATTATAATATTTTTGTTTAAGCCTTATACTAAATGAAAGGGAAGTAACTCAATAGAAAAAATATTTTTCAATACGAAAGCGGTGAGTGAAGAGTATAAAAATGAATAATTTAAAATAGTTAAATTTGAGACAATATGTTTTTTTTTTTTTTTTTTTTTTTTTTATTTTATTTTAATCATTATTATTATTTTTTAATACAAAGGTTTGGGTATTTTTCTACCTCTTAACCCTGAAGCCATTGATATTATTCCCTCTTTTGCAAGTACTATTACGCTAATTATTCCGATTATTCAAACGATATAATTTGATGACATTCTAATCTTAATTTTTACATGACTTGCAGCGGGTGTTTCCTCCATCATGATCGCCAAATCATTAGCAATAGGCAATATGACTAATTCAGATTATACACATTTATGAAAACGTAAACTATATATATTTTATACAAATTTATTTAGATGTTCCAACGTCGTTTCAATGGTGAAACAAATTTCTATAGAGGATGGAAAAACTATGAAGATGGGTTCGGAAAGCTAGATAGAGAGTTTTGGTTAGGTATGTTTTCAAAGCTCATGTCAGGTAAACACTTTTACGGATCTTAATATAATAATAAAATTTTAATTTAAATGGACTTTTACCGCAAAGATATAAAAACTTCTGTTTTACCAAATAAGTAAGCTTCATCGATACAGATAAAGAATGCAGATATGTAAATATATGTGGCTCTTTCTTTTTAAGTACACGTATATTACATTACAGTAGAACGACATTTAACCCACGTTACAGATAAATGATAAATCGTGATAAAGTTGAAGACCAGTTATTGGGGTTTTTCGTCATTTTCTGCAAGTTTTCATCCATATCGCAAATACCAGACTTGGTGAGAGATGAAAGCCCGGACAGCTGAACCAGTACAAGTTTTCACCTTGGGTACACCTGAAAATCTTAACACATGAAGTGGGATTGACAAGACTTGAATCCACAATAGGGGTGTTAAGCTATTAGTTATTGAGATTGAGTCAGCAATATTAACCACCCGACCCTCCAGGCCTATAGCTAATACAGATGAACATTAATCGTCAGTTTAAGTTTTATTTATTATATGCTTTTTTCTACATTTTTGAAGGCAACCATAAACTATATCGACTAACTTCCAATGGTACCTACGAACTTCGTATTGACTTAGCGGACTTCAAAAATGAAAGACGATATGCAACATACAGATCATTTTCTGTTGGTGATCCTACGACACGTTATAGACTGTCTGTTAGTGGATATGTTGGAAATGCAGGTAAATATGTTTTTGTTTCTTCAGAATACAGGTCATGTAAAAATTTCCAGAAGTAGATGCAAACACATTTGTAACGTAATAATGGAAAGTAGAAATTAATTTCTATGGATTTGAAAAAAAAACAGGTATACGGTAAATTAATATAAAAAAATGAAATGAAATGTCGATAAAACGGACAAAAAAACAAAATTCACAAGACCTTAAAAAATTAGATTTTTTACGATTTTATTTCGTTCCAGAAAATTATCCGAATATAAGTTAATTTGGGGGATTTTGTACGCGCAAGTGTTAGAATATATTATTACACATAAAATAGGTATTCATAGGTCTTAAAATATCATTTACTTCTTACCCTGATATTTAAGGACAAGTTAATATTTGTACAGCAAACCATCCGTTCGGCAATATTATTCTGCCTCATTCTGTCCATAGAAAATGAGGAATATTATTGATTTATATGACTTTCTTCACGGGACATAGTTGCATCCCATTATTAAGTTAAATGAGGAAGAAAACACATCTGGTATCATTTTATATTAAAACGGTAAAGCTTAAGAACTACGGTTGGATGACAAGATCAGAACACAAAGAAAAGAGGAGAAAGGAAACCAACATAAAATCCCAGAAGAATTATTATACAATGTATGTCACTACTCCTATAAAGGTAAAACAATATTGTGCGGAGTGCTGTATCTATTACAATGTTTAGCATGCAAAATTGGAATTCAAATCTGCTATTATTATGAAATGATACGCATTTCAACCTCGATATACCCATATCACATTAGACAAGTTTAAGTAATACTTTACAACAGATATTGAAAGTACACATTTTTTCCCGTTTATTGCAGGTGATGCTATGAGATTACACAACGGGTACAAATTTTCAACGAAAGACTTTGATAATGATGGATCGAGTGCTAATTGTGCAGCATCATATGGCGGCGGCTGGTGGTATGCTGCATGCTTTCATTCCAACTTAAATGGACGTTATCTTCGTGGCCATCACACTTCATATGCTAATGGTGTAAACTGGTATCAGTGGCATGGACTGCATTACTCACTGAAGGAGACGTCAATGATGATCAGACGTATTGATACGGTAAAACAGACAGAGCCAGTCGTCATTTAGTAGTCATTATGTTGCGGATTATTTCCTTGAATATATATTTCTTTATATATTTCCTTAAATGATTTATGAAAACTCTTAATTTGAGCTTCTTTATCAGATATTTACTTTGAGCTACTTCAATGATTTGCATTTGTGCTATGACATGTATGGCTGCTATCAATGGAGAGAAAATTATTTTGATTTCTTTTTATTGTTTCCTTTGCACTCTTCAATTTCAATTATTTTAATGAAAATAAATTAAGATGAATAAAGATACCTGAATGAGAATTTTTTTGACTGATAAAGGACAAGGTACGATAAAGGCCCTTTTTGGCCCCCTTTTTCGAACTTTTTCAAATAAAATTTGCGTATGGATATTTTTTATCCTAAAACACCAAT
>JAOXYJ010141329.1:0-10935 GCA_028566555.1 Lithophaga nigra
CTGATGACATTGTTTGATTCATGCACCATAATTTACCAATTGCTTAATTATTTAATTTATTAAATTTTGTGTTTTTTTAAACATAGATATATGGAAAATTTCTGCTTAGTTTTGTACAAATCCCATTATTTCTTGAATGCTCAACACGATATTGATGACGGAGTTATCGTCCCTTAAAATGACTTAAATAGTTGGATATGGAACAACTACCGATGCCTGAATATCAAAACATTAAAATCACTTCAAATCAGTACGTTAAATATCATAAAACTGTTAAAGACGTCATGATTCTAAAAACGATGTATGGTGCTCGATCTCTCTCACGCCCGCATTGACGAATGTCTAAGTCTAGGAACGGGTCGGACCAGAACCACTGGATCAACGACTCTAAATTGATTTTGTGTCGTACATGTACGTATAACTATCTTGTTTTCAGTTCGACTGAAACTCCCATTGATTCAAGAATTAAACGCAAGATTTTTACTTCGTGTCCGTCAATTCACCATATTTTAGAACACATCTTTATTGAAGAGTAGCCTACCGTTAATAAGTTTCGACAGGCGGAATCTTTGAAAAGGGGTATTTGTAGCTCTCTTAGTGCGTATGTATTGATTGTACATATTTTTTATCATTTGGGGAAGTTCATTCAAAAGTCCATCATGACTGGAATGTTTATCGGACATGGATTTTCGTAAGAAAACTGTGCACGACCCTATCGCAAGCTGAGCTTCTTTTAAGACCGCTGTTTTTTTTTCTTTTTGCAGACTTACCAAGTTTAACAGTCTGTCAAAAGCAGGATTTTTTTCCAACACTAAATAGATACATGTTGTAGGTTCATTTCGTTACTAATGGACGCCAGAGTTGGGTGAATTAACTTTATGACGTCTTACACGTGAAATAAGACTATATATTTCGAGTCATCATACTGAAAGTGCGGAATTTGGGTACACTGCCGAAATTGGGTACTCTTACGTTACTCCATCGAATTAACCTTTTCAAGGTTGGTTGTCGCCATTTTGTATTTTGCCCCTTTGCGATACGTCAAATACAAAAGTTTACTGTGACGTCAACATTACCATGACGAACATTCTGGGAAACTTTGACGTCACAGTAAATTTCTCTTTGGGCAAATACAACTAACCTTGAAAAGGTTTATTCAGTTTAAATTCTATATTGGATATCTTCGCAACTTCTTTTTCGACCGTTTCATATTGTGATTCGAGATTTGAAACTATTCAATACGCTGTTCAGAATGGTGAAAATTCTTGAGCCTGAGTCTTTTTATCCAGACAATATTTTAAAAATGTTATTAAATCAACTGACATAAGTTTTGATGTGCTAACCTTTCGTTGCTAAGACGCCACTTCGACCAATCTTTACCACAATAAGAAACAACATATATAGGCGACGTGGTCACGTTAACAACGTTGAAAAATTACATACTAATGGATCTACGGTAGGTAATAATTTGAATACTGTTACCAGTCGTCACCAATTAACAAACATATCCATAATTGAATGGTTTCACATGACTCCATAGGTGTAAAATTCTGTAATCTGAAAATCTGTTTATTTTGGCGGGGCGAAAATTTCGTGACCGTCGTCCATCACTACATAACAATTATGCACGTAATAAAACAAAGCTGCAAAAATACATTAATTTCAAATTTCAGATTGCACTGAAAATTAATCAACATAACTACAATTCAGAAAATAAACTTACATGTAAGACTCTTTCTTTAAAAATAAAGTATAACCAAAAATTAACTGAGATTTCGTATGTCGAAAATTCAAGACAATGTCATAAAAATCCTACAAATTCGGGTAATTTTAATTTTTTTTTCAAGTGGAATCCGCTGTTAAAATAATTAACCGTAATTAAAACGTCTGAAAGCTTTTCCTTGTACTACATGATTATTTTGGTTGGCATTTGTACTTAGCAGCGTTTCCAACAACTTGAAAACATTACGTAATTCCTCTGTTAATTCTGGTAATTTACATCTTCTTTAAATGTAACTGGATCTCATCGACTTAAAGCAGTAAAGTAGGTCTGTTAGATGTTACAGATGTATACTGACCATCAATACATGTATTGCAATATTATTTATTTAGTCAAAAACTACATACATGTCTAGCAAGCATTCAACAGGTTTGAGTACGGCCACGAAGGGAACATTTCGTCCCAAACTCAAAGTATCTGGTATGATAACATGGTAGATGTTTTGGACCTCTTTCAGCAATTAATATAAATTATGAGCATATTTTTCCCTTTTCAATGTAAAATGATCTTCAAAAATAAGGTTAAATTACAATTTTACCCAAAAATGACAATTGTAAGCAATTTTGAACGCCATTTCCTACTAGAAAACATTGGCCACACTCTTCGACCAAAATATGTGGGATAAAAAGATGCATTCGATGAGACAAACATTTTTAGATGAATAAGTTTTGTCGAGGAATCTTGCCAACGTTTCCTCCAAGAAAAACTGCGTTAAAATATACAAAAATGTGATAAAAACCTAGATTTTCCCTCAGTTACAAAGAATCGTGACGTCTTTGTGACGGTGCCATGCAGTAAAATTAGGTGTCGAAAAGTACCTTTTTTGTATTTAATATCATATAAAATTTATATTTTCAATCATAATGTATTTATCTAAATTCTTTTACCCAATATTAAGGCCAGTTAAAATCCTATGTGAACCTACTGCTTTGCTGAAAGTTATTCGTTCGTGTACTAATATTTCAGTCAGACATAATCAATTTCATTAACTTGTTATTGGTAATCATCGTTAGAAAAGTCAAAAGCTATTTTAAATTTAGGTTCAATTTGAAACATTTTTTTTTTAAAGACAACTTCAACGGCAATATCACATTGTCTATATACATGTATATAGCGGTCAAATTAAGAAAGAATGAAAGTTTCTACCAGCACCTTCCATTATAAGTAAATTGCATGGTTTGATATGACGAAGCAATTATGTATATACATCTGTAGTTGATTCCCTAAAAATCTTTTCTATTTTTTCACATTCAGATCTTCGACTAGCTGCTCTAGCTTTTTAGATTATCGGAAGAAATTGTACTGAATGGCAGATTTTGAAGATTCAAGAAACATTTTAGAACAGACTGTATTTTCATCGCATGACGAAAGTGTTGCTTTTGTGGTTGTTAGTATAATGTCGAATGTATTCCCAATTGTAAAAGACAGAAATTGAAATTGATAGAACTATATTGTGGCGTGTAAGATTTAGTAGAAATTCTAAAAGAAGTGATAAATCTGACTGACGAATTCATCCCATGCGAATTAATCTGCAATTTAGGTTAATGGAGAAACAAAAACTTCAGCAATTTACAGACGTTTCGATTACAACAATATTTTACTGCAGAAATGAAAGACGTGATGAACTGTAATGTGAAATATAGGCGATCGCATAAAAATCAGCCTATATTGACTTTTGAAATCGACATGCAAAGTGCTACTATTCAAGGCGGTAAAGATTTGCGTTTCATGCTATTAAAAGAATAAGGTCTTATTTTTTTAAGTCGTTCGATTGTATCTGGAGGATGAACTGCAGTCTAATATTTTTGGTACATTTTATATCTGACAGTGACGCAAATAAAATGTAACTTCCGACCTGAGGAATCTTACAAGAATCACGATAAATATTATCACTGGCATGACTTTTATTTATTGGACATAAGTGTTTCGCATGACCGGTGATGCATGCATAGCAGGAGACGCTTACCCTGTCGACGCACCCGGTCTCACTCCTTGTGAAATTCATGCGATCACGTCCAATTAGTTTCTCGATATTGTGTATTCCAAACGATTTATGAATCTGGAATTTCGGTATACTACGCTTCCTTATATTTTAGGCCACATCGGGTTAATTTATAGATTTTTAGCCCCACCTATGTTATTAAACCTAATTGTCGTTGAAAATATGAGAAATCTAATGGTGGACTTCTTCGTGTACAAAACTTAAATTTCTATTCCATTACATGAAGCTGTCGCTCTTCTTCGCCACAATATCCGACTTTGAGCTGCTTATGTATGAAATGTTTTTATGGGTCTGGCCTTTATTCTGAAATACTGGTGGTCCGAAGATCCAACAGACAAGTTTGGAAAAGTCAACAGTCCATTGGTTCGAAATCCATTACTCCGAAGGTCAATTTTACCAAAACTCCATTTGTCTAAAGGGCCGTTAGTCCCAAAATTCTTCAACTTGTTCAGAAATGCATGTATTTTATATTTCAATTGTGTTTTGGGATATTTTGGCAAATCGATTAACATTCAGGATGGTATAGGAAATTAAATTCAAGGGAATTTATACATGTGCCACTTTCATCAGTTTTCCTCCATATCTTTTCGTCCAGATTTTACCGGGGAAAGAATCCAAATAACTTGGTGATGTTCTCCGACCTTCGGCAATAAAAATATTCTATTTGGAGTCGAACGCACCTGAACCCGAGGAGGGAACCATGCACTCCCTACCTCCTTGACGTCTTAATGACATAAATGGGAATTTATACTAATGCGTTTCGATTTCTGATTTTCCTAGAAAACATTTTTTTGATAGATGGGTTTTCTGACTAGTGGTCTTTCTGACTATGAACCTTCGGATTAGTAAAACGTTGAATCTTTGGACTACTGGGTCTTACAAGATATAAGATATTTATTTGCCAATTTTGGGCCCTCGAGGGGCATATATAGAGTTAACATATAAAGAAAGAAAAATCCAAAATATATTAAAGACAATGATACATATTAACAAGAACATATTACAAAATCAAACATAAGACAACAGACAACATTAAGCAACAAAACAATGGAGAGGAGAGTCAGTCAGTCATATAATGGGAAATAACCATTAACTGCATAAAATGTAAATTCGTACTTTGTATATTCCAATGTCCATTAAAATAAACCTTTTCAAGGTAAGTCGATTTTGCCACCAAGCCGAAACGTCATAGATAAAATTTACTGTGACGTCAAAATTGTCATAACGAACGTCCTAGGAAACTTTGACGTCACAATAAAATTGGACTATGACGTTTCGGCTTGGGGGCAAATCCAAGATGGCGTCGACTAACCTTGAAAAGGTTTATTTGATATAAAAAAAAATCGCAGAGTATACACGTGTATAAAGATGACAAACACATCTATTGAAATTTGAAATTGCACTGCAATCGAAAAAAAGAAAAGTATATTGACCGGTATGATTTTGAACTCAAAAGGAGATCGATATGGACGAAAATGTACTTCAAAATCCAGGAAAATACCCGCATTATACAGAATTAAAACAAAGAACAACGAAACAGTGGCCGCTTAATTGGCTGTTCCACAATTGAAGTCATCTTTTGCCAGTCAGAAGCATTTAGCAGTAAGAAAAAAAACATTTCTTTACACCTTGCAGTGGGCAGATAACGACACTCAAATTAAGACTTTGCACAAGAATTTTGATTTCGTAATATACGTCTTTTGTAGAATTGTACTTGACAGTATTAAGCCTTGTATGGTCAGTGACCTATACACTAAACACAATATAACGTGTACACCAAAGGAGCAACACGAGTTGATTATGACGTTCAGAGATGCCATTTTACAATATTTATCCTTCGACGTCATTGTGTGTAAGTTCGTATATATGTAATGGTAAAATTATGAAAACTTTTGGTATCATAAATCTTTATTTATTGGCATTAGTAATTTTAAATTGGTGCATAGGGAGTTTCGTTTTGAACTCTCTACATCACTTCTTGTTAGGTCAAGGGTTTCTCAGCCCACGTCACTTCCTATTGTGGAGAGGGAAGTAGATTGAAAACCCTTCACTTAGGAAGATTGATTGATTGATTGTTGTTTTTTTAACGTCCAGCGAAGTTAACAATATATCAATTGGTAGGATCTGAAAGGTGGAGAGGGAGTAATTTTGATTGACACTGGAAAATGAGAAAGTATATGGTAGGGACAGAAATTTAGCCTTACAACAGGTCACCTACGGAACCCTCCGAACAGTTGTTGCCAAAGGGTTCTTTAACGTGCCTTCGATTTAATGTCCCAAATCAGACTGGACGTGACTGCGTATTTCTACATCCCGGACAGCCAAATGGACCACCCCCCTAAGCATGGGTTTTACTACCGGTTGGGAGAAGTCCAGGTACCCATACTTCTATATCCCAGCTACCCTTGGGGTGCACTTAGGAAGATGTAGACTCCGTAACAGCATAGTTGTATGTGCTGAAGCCTTATATAATATGGGTCAAGTTGTTGGGATTTATTCTCACTTTCAGCAATGTTTTAGATATATCGTGACTACTAGGCTTATTGAAGGAGGAAAGCAACGACAGCTAACAAGCTGATCCGATGAAACCCCTGACTTTTGGATAGGTATCTGGATACCTTAACACTTGAAGCGGGGGAGAGCAGAACTCAAACCCGCGACAGCGGTGTTAGGCTTGTCGTATGCTTCATTGATTGATTGGTGCTTAACGTCCAGTCAGCAATTTCACAGCTACAATGTATATTCAAGATGAGGCTTATGGTATAAGTCTGCGACTTAATGAGCTTGAAATTAAAGAGACCATGGATACATCTTCCTCTGCGTCATCTTTTCTAGCCAACAAAACCTGAATCATAAAATGTAAACGTCTACTTTTTACTAATATAAGAATGATCCCTGTCAGAAATGCTCTCATGAGAATTTTTTCTATAATAAAGTTTCCATCTTTTATTTCCAACCTTCTGGATGCACCTCTATAATATACATTGTAGTTGCTACTCTGTGACGCGGTGTTGCATTGCCATCTCTGTTCAAGGAAATACATTATTGCATTTCACAGGTACATGTATACAATATTCTCTGCTTAAGAAAACTGCTATTGTAGAGTATCCTCTCTTTTTAAATATATATATTGCATCCTTACTTAAAGAGATATGCTATTGTTCTGCATCTTCTACTTAAGAAAATAGTTATTATATAGCACCCCCTACTTAAGGGATACGCTATTATACAACATGCTGAACTTGAAGATTTTTTCACTGGACAGGCATTGCTGTGGTTATTTATTTATTTAAACTTTAACAAAGTAACCGTCTGTCTCAACTATATGCATCAGGATTACTCGATTTGGCCAGTGAAATAGTAACATATTAGAAAAAACACGAAGACTGAATATACGATAAGAATTAAATGCAAATTCCGTTTGAGCAACCCTGATTTCTGAGTACTTGTTCTCAACAGTCACCTGTTATAGGACCCAAAACATTCTACAGAAAAACAGCTGTATATTTGGTCAAGTTACTGTTAAGGTATCTAGCCATAATAATATATCAGATGGATAATATCATGAATATGGATAGTGTAAAATAAAAAATATCAACCTAAAATAATAAATTCTTGACACGTTTGGACACTAATCACCGTCTATGTTTACCGACAATAGCCCGAGACTGGTCTTCAAATTATCAAATTGGTCTAGGAATGGCAAGAAGTAATAAACTTAGTAATGGCTACAGACTCTAGTTTCATCTGTGCATTTGTGCTTTTTAATGTAATAATCCTGATTGTAATATTTAACAAACCAATATGTAAATAAGCGATTATAGTAAAAAAATACATCCAAAATATTTAACTCTTGGCCATCTTATCACTTAAAATACAAGAAAGTGATCATTTTAGACATATCTGGATACTGAAATACTACACTCATAACCGAAATTCTGAATACAGAATAAATAAATTGTTAGAAAATCTGGATCACTGATTTTTAAAAGGAAGGAAATAAATCTCCGCCAAGAAAAATAAAATGTGATTACCTCCTTTTGAAAGACTGTCACTTTCAAATTTCTTTAAATCATATATTTAAAGTATCGCAATTTTAATGCGAAAGTGATCAGAAATATCATAATATACTTTATAAATGAACTTTTTTAAATTTAAACTACCTTCTGGTACTGTTAAAACAGATCTGGCTAACATGTATTACACTTAGTCTGGGTGTAAACAACCTTTCTGCTACTGTTGATACACATCTGGCTTATGGGTATTGTACTTAGTCTGGGTGGCATATAGGAATCATTTTGTCTGTCTGTCCATCACAAGGTTTGAAGAAGCAACTATTGTTTCATCTTTTGACAGATTTTATGTACCTTTGGTAGAATTATTAGATATGATGTGGCAGTGATCATCAAATGTATTGTCAGGAATGTTAGATTGAGGCATTTTTATTGGAGTTATGGCCCTTCTTTGGGCTGTGTGTAGTCATATTTTGTAGAATATTGCTTTGTGTATTGTAAAAAAGTGCATTTGTAGCTACAAAAGAAATGATGATACTCATATGTTACAGAAAACACTGCACAAGACCTTTAGTCTTGGATTCTTTAATTCACTGTACATTTCCTGTTCCATCCTGTTAGTTAAAACTTTATAAAGCTAAATGCTGCTTAATTGTCAAAAGGCGAGACATAGGTATTGCTTTTTCGTCGGCGGCAGCAACAATTGTTAAGTTTTCACATTTAAGTCCATTTCTGAGTAACAGAGAGTTACAGGTCACTGATATTTGGTATATATCTTTGTTCTGAGGTGTACATGTCGCTCAGGTATCTGTCACCTGACCTTACCCTCATTTTCACGCTTGAGTGACCATGTTAAGTTTTCACATTTAAGTCTATTTATGAGTTACAGGGAGTGGTAGGTCACTGATATTTGGTATGTGTCTGTTCTAAAATGAACATGTCAGTCAGGTACCTGTCACTTGACCTTGATGTCATTTTCATGCTTCTTTGACCATGTTAAGTTTTCATTTTTTTAAGTTCATTTCTTAGTAACAGGGAGTGGTAGGTCACTGATATTTGGTATGTGTCTTTGTCCTGAGGTGTATGTCGGTCAGGTGTCTTTCATCTGACCTTGACCTCATTTTCATGCTTTAGTGACCATGTAAAGTTTCCACTTTTAAGTTCATTTCTTAGTAACAGGGAGTGGTATGTCACTGATATTTGGTGTGTACCTTCATTTTGAGGTTTACATACCAGTCAGGTACTTGTCATATGACCTTGACCTCATTTTCATGCTTCATTGACCATGTTAAGTTTTTGTTCATAGGTGAGTTTTCATTAATTGTATATAATATATCATCAATATCTGGTCCAAGCAGTTATTCTAGTGTATACATGTCAGCCAGGTGCATCATTTGACCTTGACCCATTTTCATGGTCCACTGACTTTATTTTAAAATTTCTGTTTTCCCATGTGATATGTGGGGGCAGGCGAGACACATTTGTGAATCAACTCTTGTTCTCACTGAAATTTTTAGAGAAGTAATTTTGAAGATTTACAATATCCTCAGTGGTTGACAGCCTTTTGAACATGAATTAGCTTAGCAAGGTAGATTGAGTAAAGAATATCAATAATTCACTGAAGTGGAGACTGTTCATATAAACAATTCTTTCTGCTATGAAAAAAAGGCGAACTCTCACTATCAAGAGAAGTCCAGTTTGACAATGTGTATTAACATAGGATATACCACGTTTACCTGGGTCGAACATTCTGATCAATTAGTGTAATGTAAGTTTCAGATACTGATTCGTGTTGCTTTAGGATTCATTTCTCTCTCTCTCTGGCTTAGAGACACAAATACTTTCAGGTTTAACTAAGAAATAGCAGCATTAATCTGGAATCAAAAGTGAATGAGCGTTAAAGAAGAGAGGTTGATTCATTGCCTCAGTTGATGATGGTGCATTGCATTTGTTGCATTTGGAATAGAACTTCTGTGGATACCTTTGGTGTTAATAGCTATTGAAATGTCTACTTCATCTGTTTATCACATTGTTATGTTTATTTTTCTATTTTTATAGATTATTAGAATTAATAGAGCCTTACAAAGAAGTGTTGAGTAGAAGATATGTACAGCATGTAGGTTTGTTAGAATCAGTGAACAGATTACATGGACTGTTTAAACTGTTAGTACCTGGAAGTGAATCAGCTGATCTTGTCACAACAAAAAGATGAAAATCATCTGTAACATAGGTATAGCACTATAAATATTAAGATCTTTCTGTCATAAAATGACATGAGAAGAATGGAACAAGTGGGGACATTTTTGTCTTCCAGCTTTTTATCATATGCTGTTTATTTACATGGTTATAGAGTTATATCAACTGCCAAAATTAAATTTAAGTTTCTGTCATATTTGCATGATGCATAAATTCTGTTAAAATAGGAAGCAGAAGTGAATGATGGTAGTTTTTCAGATCACTACACATTTAGCAAGGAATTGTACATCAAAAATGTGCACGATACCACTTAAAGTAATTTCTGTCAGTTATGTCATGCCCATTGGCTTCATTGATTGAGGTTACTGCTTAAGCACTATGAGAAATCCACTGAACTACATCAGGTTATTGGTGAACTTCACAGAGTTCAAATCAATTCAGGTGCAGATCTGTTTATGCAGTCATTCAAAGTCAGGCTTGTTCTTCTGCCTTAAAAATAAAGCTGCGGTGAATTGTAGGGGTTAAACACACCATTTTGTAACCAAAATTAGTTGACAACTCACACCTCGGAGGTGGTAGTCTAGTGACTTGTACAGCAAATATGTAATGATTCACCAATGAAGGTCTTCTTGAGTTAGTTATGTTTCACAACACTTTAGCAGAATATAAATATGCAAGAATAACAAAATATGTTAAAACCAAATATAATTAACATAGTTATTATTGTAAATCTAGAATTCAACATGGCTGCCAGGGCAAATAATGTGTTCTGTTGTCAGAAATTTTTACAATCTTCTGTCAGAAACCACATGATAGATGGAACTGTTAAGTTGTAACCAAATGCAATTTACATAATTATTATTGATATTTATTTATTTATATGTATATGAGTTTTTATGTTAAACAATATTAGTTAATATTTTGTCCATTTACCTTTGTGATAT
>JAOXYJ010141440.1:0-10935 GCA_028566555.1 Lithophaga nigra
CAAGGGACGCAGAAAAAATTCGGATCAAGACAAATACAAACAGACAAACATCAAAGACACAAGAAAAAACCCCAAAACGACGATGAGCAACACGGACCCAAACCAAAGGATGATGCACACTCGGGTGCTCCGGATGAATAAGCAGTACCTGCCTCTTATAAGACCCCCGAGGTGTTGCCCATTGTCAGGTCCGGGAAAAGGTCATGTTCGAGGAGAGGAAAGACGAACTGTGGCTCAAGAAAAAGATCCAATTTCATCTGGAAATGGATAGCCCACGATCAACCAGTTCGTGTTGACAGCCATAGAACTTTAGAAGGGATGACTTCAACCTGGAAGCAACACACCTTTGTTCCAGAAACTTATTCGTCAGGAGCTGAGCCCTGTACAGAAAATCACTGCACTAATCCCAAACTCTAGAATAATGTATGAGCTGCGAAATGCAAACTCCACACGCCGATGCCGCTTGAACGCTTCTACACAGGAATCGGAAGTTGACAATTGGAAAAGTGAAGTCTGCTGTAGAGTTTCGTTTGTAGTCTTCCACTAGAGTCAATTTCGAGGTGATGGTCAAGGTATAAACGGACCTATAGGTATCGGTAGTGTCTTTAACGATGTTTATGATATCGTCTTTGGATTAGACTAAATGCAGATTATCACCGAATCGTGAATTGTTCAGTGACAGGACATCATCTACATAGCGAAGGCCGAAATTAAAGGTTTGAGTCAATTCGACAAAGTCAGCCTCATAGGAGTACAAAAACAGGTTGCCGAGAAGAGGAGAGGAGCACAATTTGTGGCCATTGGAATACCAACTGTTTGTTGAGAATTGGACAAATCTGTTGTAGATTAAAAAATCTAACATGTTTATAACATCGTCTTCAGTGTATTTGTTGTTAGATTCGGAGTGGTTTGTAACGAAATAATCATTATCTCTACTGATGACAAGGCATTAATATCGTCGCTCCCCGTTTTTCTTAAAGAAGCTGCGCTGAATAAGACCTTAAAGTCCAGTTTTTAGTTGCTTGTGATTTATGGTAGTATAAAGGGTTAAGAAATCAAATGTTTTAATGCTTTTGCAACAGGAAAAAGATCTAGATCTTAAGATGTTCATCAAATCTTTGGAGTTTTTTAATATCCACATTGATTGATACCACTCATAGAATAACTGGTGTCACAGTATTTCTGGAGGCCCGTTTTGACAGCTGTTAAAATAGAAGTTAGGAATTTAGAAAGATGCTAAGTAGAACACTTGGCAAATCCAACAATGAAACGCTGTTTGTGCGAACATATGTGTAATTTTTGTATCAAGTACAAAGAGGGAAGATCACAATCAACAGCTTTGGTGAACAGATCAAAGGAAGCCAAGAATTACTTGTGATTATCAATTATATCCTCTTTTGAGAATCGTCCTGAATATTCATTAAAAATTTGCCGCTGGACGTTAAACAAACAACAATGAATCAATCTCTTTTGAGAACAGGTATTAATCCAATTAAAGGTAAATCTTTTTTAATTCTTGACACTTTTACTTATCTACCAGTGTGTTAAATATAATTCGACCTTCACAAAAATATGCATTGTCTTCGTTCCATACGTCCCTTATTTTAACTATGCCGCTTTTTGTAAAGAATGGAAAAAATAACGGTTTTCTATTATATAGTATACAGTTATTTCCAAAAACGTTTTTTTTAGAATAGCCTCCCGACTCTTTGGTTTGGTTTTACTTAAAAAGTCATATCGTGCCTTAATAGCTTTTTGATAAAAATTTGACACATAACATATATATAACCCATTTATATCTTTACAATTACATATAAAGTATTCTATTTCATATTTTCTACCATAAACCTAAACCAATATTTTGCTACTGCATTCCAACTCTCTCCATTTCCATGAATGATTCTGCATATAATTGTAATGTATCTGCGTTTAACGTAATTATCTAAATTGACCATTTTCCATTCCTCCCTCCTTTTTCTCTAGATAACACACATTTCTATCGACTTGATTAACTTTCCCATCCCAAATAGATTTCGTATTATACTGTTAATAATAGTGTGAAATGAGTTTGGAATGACTCGCATTTCCACTTCATACCCAATAACAGGTAGAATATTTTTTAACAATAAGGGTTTCCCCTCAAAAAAGTAAGATTTCTCGTTTTCCATACATGTACACAATTCTGTATTTTTGTAATAATTGATTAATATGTCAATTTATTGTTTATGTCATACCCATATTGTACACCCAATGCCTTAATATTATCTTTTATCCATGAATTTTTTCTAAATTTAGGTTTTCTCCCCCGAGTCCTCCAAATAAATAGTCCTTTAGTTTTATCATAGTTAACCTATGATCCGGATGTGTTTTGATAAATATCGAGAATATCGAAGGCTTCCTCTGTAGATTTCTCGTCTTTATTAATGAAGTGAGTATTGTCTGCAAACACCGATGTTTTTGTTTCCATAGGTTTTCGCTCCCCTGGAAGTTTCAGTCCATCTATATCTTTCAACGCCCTGATTGCACAAGCCATTGGTTCGTCTTGAATAATAAATAAAAAAGGAGCTATTGGACATCCTTGCCTGATAGATCTAGTGACCGGAAATGTTTTTGAAATAAACCCATTAGTTTTTATACACGTGTTTGCATTTTTGAATAGCATTTGTGTCCAATTGCAAAATTTTTGTCCAAAATTGAATCCCACCATAGCTTTATTTAACCACCCCCATTCCACCCTATCAAATGCCTTCTGTTGATCTAAGAACACAATTAATCCCTCCAAATCTTCTTCATCAACATATTGTATGATATCCTGCAATAATCTATTTCCATCACTTATATTACGACCCTTAACAAAACCCCTTTGATCTGGATGTATAATTTTTGGTAACAAAGGTTTAAGGCGATTAGCCAACAATTTTGATATAATTTTGTAGTCTGTATTCATCAAACTTAATGGTCGCCAATTCTTGATCATTTCCCTTTCCCCACTCCCTTTATACAATAAAGTGAGCATACCTTGATACTGAGATTCGCTCAGTTCATAATCATAAAAAATTTCATTAAGTACCTGAAATATATCGTCACCAATTATATCCCAAAAAGTTTGGTAAAATTCCGATATGATCCCGTCCCTCCCCGGCGATTTAAGGGGTTTTAAACTTTTAATGACATTATTTAATTCTTCCCTAGTAATATCTCTTTCAATGTTGGTCTTATCTTCGTCCGTAAGTTTAACCTCTATATGTCTGGTTAATTCATTTGCGGCGTTTTCATCGAAACCCTGCGATGAAAACAACTCACTGTAGAATTGGACTTGTTCTGTCATAATCGAATCTATATCTGTTTTATATAAACCATCTCCAGTCTTAACCCTATACCAAAGTTTATTTTCCCCGTTTCTTTTTTCTAGATTGAAAAAATAATGGGTTGATTTTTCCCCTTCCTCGACCCATTCTGTTTTTGACCTGATTTGTGCAGCTTCTGCTTTATTATCGTAATACTGTCTAATTTTCTTTTCTAATATGATTATTTTATCTTGATCTTCGCAGTCCCGTGCTTTAATGTCTTCTAGCTCTTTTTCCAGAACTCTTACCTTATTATCAGATAACCCAATCTTATTAGATATTTCTATAGTTAATGCTTTAATTTTGATTTTTCCCATATCCCACCACTCTTTCAGATTGCTAAATTCAGGTTTCATGCGTTTCCATTGGTTCCACCAGGATACAAAAATATTCTTAAAATAGTCGGTTTTAATTATATTTTTATTCATAATCCAAGAACCAGAACCCCGTTTTACATCATCAAGATTGACTTTGATACGTACTATATCGTGATCACTATATGGACAGTGGAAAATTTTACTATTGAAGGATTTGTGTGTCAGTGAGGTACTGAGCAAAATTAAGTCTATTCGTGACTTTGAGTTATTTCTTCGGAAAGTGAACTTTCTGTCATCTTCGTTTTGCTGCCTCCAAATATCAACAAGACTATATTTTGTCATGAAACTAGTAAGTTCACGTTTTGCCGTATCGTCGACTAATCTAGGGGGGTGTCTGTCTAAAGTTTTGTCTAAAACACAGTTAAAATCACCACAAACCAATTTATAAGAAGCATCCAAATTAACTGCTTCAAAACTAATGTTGTCGAAAAAGCTCTTTCTATCAGAACATTCGTTAGGTGCGTAAAGGTTTACAATGTCATATATATGAAGGTCGCTAGTAATTCTTATTTTCTGAAGTCTACCCACATTATCCTTAAAACATTCTTGTATATTCAAAGATTTCATATTGTAAATAAGAACCCCTACCCCACGTGATTCACTCGTGCCACAATTCCAATAACTAAAATCCCCTCCCTTATCCTTCCATTGTTTTTTCCATAACTCAAGATCCTTTTCTATAGCATGCGTTTCCTGTATACATGTAACATTAACTTTTTTCTTTATAACCCATGAAAAGAAGCTTTTCCTTTTCTTCGCGTCTCTAAGCCCGTTTACATTGATAGTTGCTAATGTAAAACTCATAACGGAATTTTAAAGGGTAATTTAAACGCATGGTTACATTTAAATCACTATTGATTGTTGACTTTGCAGAATGATTTGTTAATACTATTCTACACACAATACAATGATGTTTACAGTTCAATACATAATACGTAGTGTGAATGTCTACATCTATTTCTATAACACCAAGTATAAAAATAAAATAATACAATAGATACCTTGTGCTAAATTAGTGCAATATGTAAGATCAATCATCATCTCCAAAACCCGACTTTGCTTGCTTAAAAAGTCTGTCAGCAGAATTGGGTGTACTTGATAAATCACTACGTAATCGTTTTCTGGGTGTTTTTAATTCATTAGATCTCATACTGTCTATTTTATTTAGGAAAAGTAAAATTTCTTCTCTTATTTTTTGTCCACCTTCTGAGTTAATATGTATACCACTACTGTCTGTATTTTCATACAAAGACTTAACTGGAACACCTTGTCTACACAGGACTGAATAAGCATCTATAAATTCAAAATTTTCTCTTTTACACAGATTTTCTACAAATCTATTGAAAGAAACTACAGATTGGTTATATTTCAACACTTGATTACTTTTACCCTTTCGTGGTATAACACTACATAACCCTATATCTGAATGAGGAAAATTTTCATGCACTTTTGAGACAGCTTGCATCAAATTGACAATAACATTATTGATATCGTCTCTGTTTCTTGACAGATCATTTGTACCTAAAGATATAACTATTTTTTCTATATTTTCAGTACATACATTTGATTTTGCTAATTCAATATTTTTGTCAATATTTTCAAATGAAGCACCTGATATAGAAGCATTGAAAGTGCTATTTGAAATTGTACCAATACGTTTACAGTTTGAAGCTCCTAGTAGGATACTTGTGATTGGTTCTTGTTCGGATTCATGGTCATGATCATCTTTCTCCGTGTTCTCACCTTCTTTTTCTTGTCTGGTTGAGGTGCATATGTGAGCACTTGATCTGTCTTCGTCCGATTTTTGTCCCTCTAATATCTCATGCGCGTAATCGCCATATTCTCGTTTTGCATGGTCAAATGTATATTGTTCACAATCTCGTTGAACATGACCCTCCTTGGAACAATATTTACATATAACATCAAGAGTACAATTAGCTGCTATATGCCCAGAACGATTGCAATTGTAACATATTCTCTGTTCTGATTTTGAATGTTTGTTTGGATTGTCTGGACATTTGTAATAGGGATGATCTGTTTTATCACAGTAAAGACATTTTGTTCTATTGTTGTCGGCGAATAACCGTACACTGAATCGACCAAAGGATGTTCTATTAGGGATTATAGGACAGCAGTTGAGAATTTGTACATAGCGTGTACCCGTTTCAATCTCAGTTCCTCTTATAGTCCCCCTCGGACAAGTTGTCCATACTGTGACATACAGGTTGTAATATATTTATCACTCAACTCAAAAGGGGCATCTTTAATGGTTACATTTGTTACCATCTTCTCAACGTCATAAAAGTTAACAGTTGTGCTACGTATGGGTAAACCAGACACTAGTAGTTTTTGTTTTATTTTCTCATCTTTTAATGTAATTATACAGGATTTCTCAGTAATTTGTATAGATTTCACGTCAGTCTTTTTAATCACAGTTTCTAAAGCCTCAAGTAATTCTTCGTGGGTGATTCCCTTGTAATATTTACTGTTGAAATGTATTGACATATTTCTACTTATTTTGTCCATTGTCCTCGTAGTACACATATACGATATATCAACGGCAGTGAGTTGATTTCATCTCGTGTAAACAAAGAAATATTTGATCGACCAAAGAAAATTGTTTATAAAAACTTTTTCTTGAGATGAAACATTAATATCTTCATTTTGATGACTTACATGTGTAATGTTAAGTAAATATCCAGAAGATACGTCTCCAAAAAGGAGTAGAAATACACTTAATTAACTTTTTTCGGAGCACAAATATTTTCACCGCCATTCACATCAAGGGCAGACAACTCACCCTTTCATGTTTGTACGTATATTTATATCTCTGGAGGATATTGAAGAGATGTCCATTTATTTCCATGTATACATCATAATCATACGTAATTTTATTCATTTCCTTAATTATTCTTTTTCTTCTCTCTGTTGTGTTTGTTCGTTTGTTAATTGTAAGAGTATTGTCGGTATGGCATCCTGATGTAGATGCACAAATTATCTTCCATTTTTGTACTCAATACTAACAATCTTTCTTTTCTAGTCCACATCAATAAGAATCTGCAGAACTGATATTTACGACTGAAAATTCATTTTCGGGTCTAAAAGGGAAAATTATAACATACATTCGTTCTGTAAAATGAGTTTAAGTTTAGCCTCCATGCAGTCATTTTATTCCTTTTTGTGATCCAGTAAATCTTATTTCCGAAAAAAATAGCATGTGTTTGCGTGTTCCACAGTTAAATAGATTATCACAATATTGAATTTTGTAATGATATTTGTTTAACATTATTCCCTGTTATGTTGTCACATAAATTTTAAATTACAATAAATGAAAATGTTAAAAAAAATTGTAAAATGAAAATTACCTTCTTCTTAATAAATATGCAAAGAAAGGTTTAGAAGAATCTATTCCCTTTTTCTGTTTATGTCATGTAATATGTATCTAATTACTGTAATACATAATTCGTACTGAATAGCGTTAGGTATAAATGGTCTCTGTATTGTTGTATTCAGTAAAACATAATGATAAATACAATTTTCACATTAAGTACAGATCTAGTTTAAGTTGACAGCGAAAACAATTTTAACGAAACATGACTAGGGATGTTTACAGTTTATTCCTTTAAAACAGTTCATGAGATATAAAAAGATACTGCGAAGAGAAAAATACGAGAGAAAAAAATCCCATACTGCAAAATGCAAGGAAAGAAACGGCACTTCTGTTGTCTTCCTACATGTACTTTTGAATATCCCAGTTACCAAGTCATTGAAGTGTAAACAAAACACGTGTTCAACTGCCTGAAGCTATAACGGTCATTCCGCCGTTTCACCTGGTGTCCTTGATATAGTAATTAAGTTTTCAGCTAAAGTTTGAACCACTGAAGATAGGTAAAAACTTAACACTGGAATTTTGACAAGTGCATGGATCACTGGACCATTTTAAATATGATCCACACATTTAAATATCAGTAGAGTAATGCCACCCAATTTCGACTCATTTTCACTATAGAATTCTATTCTCATCGGTATAATATGGCTCGAAAGCGATAGTGAAAATCTATCAAAAATTCTTAACTTGAAAAGGATTAATCAAAGGTCTCCAAAAGTTGCATGTTTTACATGTTTCTGCACTTCAAGCTGCTACCCAATAAATATTTCAAGGAATGTCAAGGTGAAAAGCCTGCTCATTCCACCAAAAAATGGGACGCTATAAATAATGAAAAATCTCTTCTGATTTCTTGCAATTTTTTTATTCTAACAAGTTATACCTAACGTTTTTATTTTTTCTGTGAAGCTTATTCTCTGCACCTTGTGAAAATGGTGATTTTTCACTTTTTGTATGGGGACGACCATTTGATTTTCTGAGGGTCTTTGAAGATTTTTGTGGATCAAATTATTTATTTTCCACTGTTCCGCCGTTAAATTATGTTTTTTTTAATGAAGCCGAGGAAAAAATAGACTTTAAACTGCTAATAGTGACAATAGGCCCTAACAACCCAACTTATTCATGGTTTCTGGTGTCGTTTCCCTTGTCAGGCTTTTGAATTTTAGATTTTCAGTTCGGTTAGGACATTTCCAATGAGTGATGAAGACTCTGTGGCGCAAAAACAGTAAACAAAAGAAAATAGTAAACAGCAAATAAAAGAAAGTGAACATCGTGCGACGGAGTCTCATTTTATAGGACTAGTTACCTTCCTTTAGCATCATAATGTTCATTTTTCATTTTGATTATGTAACACCAAGGCCACAAAAAGTGAAAAAGAACTTTTACAGTATGCAAAAAACTAATTATTCTGAAAAGAATGATTGCATTCATGTCTTTACAAACTGAAAGGCCAAGTGGTTCACGTCGCGGACTTGTGACTACTATGCAAACATAGCTGTTGTACGGGTTCGAGTACTACTTGCTTCATTTTTGTTATGTTCTAGACATTTTCCCTAGGCCGAAGGTTTCAACTAGATAGCTGTCATAAGTTTGGGAGTCACGCTATAAGTTGATGAAAGGGACGATAAACAACAGTCACCCATCCATCCATTCTTAAACTCAATTGCCTTTGGTATAATTTGGCTTATATTAAAATACAAAATCATGAAATCTGTGTTTTTCTCGTGAAGCAATTTCCTTCTCAAATAGGATACAAAGAATTTCATATATATTTCAAAACGTGTTTTATTTATTGATTGATTAAATGGTCGTTTTACGCCACTTTGAGCAATTGTTCAATTATCTCGTTGCGTCCAGGTTTTAACGGGAGGATGAAGCCGGAGTACCCCCGACTTTTGCAGAAAAAAATGGAAACCCTTGTCAATTAAGGTTGGAGTCGAGCACACGACCAAGGTTCGTACTCTCAATCCCAGTGTTGACACGTCGGTGATCAATAGTAGATGTGACCAACTATCTAGATCACTCGGCCACCGAGGCCCCCTAAAACGCATTTTAAGTGTACTTATTACCAAAGTCGAATTTACAATAATATATTTTATTTAATAATCAGACTTTTGAAAATGTATTTCATATTTGCATGTAATAATGCTACTATTCGATACACCATGCCTTTTTCACAAGCCGTCAAAACAGCAACCGTATTTCTGACATAAACACTTTGATTTCTTGATTGAAAGATGTATATTTCAGTCTGTAAGATGATTGACACACCCTTTCAAAGCAATAACACCGAGTAAATTTCACCTTGCATAACCTTTTAGAGGTATCGCTAAACTTTCAATGACTTCGATGTGCATTCGACAGGTGGGTATTTTTAAAATAAAATGTTTATTTACTTTTTTGGCGGTTTCAAAATAGAAATTAATTTTCTTGTACTTGTATAACGCACTGCAAATACTTTCGTTTATCTATTCTTTTGATTGGTAAAAGAATTGTGAATTAAAAGTACTGACAATTTTTTCGGACGTGAGACATAGAGACAAGGAGTAGCTTTTTTAAGAAGAAAACTGAAATGTAATTTGGGAATGTGAAAAAAACTACAAAAAAAAGTTGCATTGTCGATCATAGGACTACAGTTAAATGAAGGGTTAAGAAAATAAAATGGTTGTATTGTCGTTCATGGAACTGTAGTAAAACTTTAATGAAATTTGGCAATGTGGAGAGAAAATAGTTATTATTGCATAGGACTGCATGAAAGTTAACCAGAAAACGCAGAACAAATAGAATACTGTTCTAGCAATGATTCTGTAGTCTTTACTCAGTAAAGCAAGGTGCAAATAGTTGGCATAAGCCCGGAAGGCGTGGCGGGAGGGGTTAACGCTCTAGTTTATAAAGCTATCGGGGGATGTGCGGAACATTCGGGTCACTTCTTTTTTTGGTATTAATTTGGGATATTTTCTATATACTTCAGGTGTTTATCAAAATCTTAAGATGCGGGTGTCTTTGCAATTCCAATGTATTTTAGGTCCCATTGTCACTCAGAATAATATTTTATAGTGTGTAATTTTCGATTTTATATTAATTCGAGTATGTTTTCTGGACGATATTCTGAACAACTCTGTTAAAAACCAAGGAAGCTTACCCCCGGTGTCATGAACACGCTTATCTTCTAACTACTTAAAGACATCATCGGAGGACAATTCAAGCATTCATGTGAAGCTTTTATATCGATCTGCATGCAAGTTGATTTCAAACCTCTGAATTTCAGAAAACAGTTATGAAATTACACACTTTTACTTTACCGGAAATGAAAATATTTCAGACTGTGCGTAACAACACGGGAATTTTCATTCATGTCGCACTGAAAAAACTGTTCAGGATTTATAACTTGCAAGTTCGTATATTAATACATTGTTTCGAGACGGGAATTTTAAACACAGAACTATACATGTACACAAACATTGTAAACGTTGTGATTCAATCCGTTTTCAGCTTTCCCCAGAACCTTGAAAAGAAAATAACATATTTTAAAATTTCATAATTGAAAAAAATCTAATACCACTTCGTTTGTTTTCTATCATGATACTCGTATCCGGCCAGAAGGTTGGGGTTTCTGCATTACAGTGTATGGTAATATTTCCATATTTAATCGAGCGCTACCTGTCGAATAGTTATCGACTACTAACTGCAGATGGTGGTATTGATTCATAGGAGTAATACTGCCAGATTTTGAATCCTGTTTATATTAAATTTGATAATTTTAAAAAAATCTACAAATCTTCATTTCAAATATTGTGACACTTTTTTGGTACGAATTTATATCCAA
>JAOXYJ010141550.1:0-10935 GCA_028566555.1 Lithophaga nigra
CCTGTTAAAATCCGGTAATAAGTCACATTCGGTGGTAAGTCATGAATAAGGAAAGAAGGACGGGACTGTGATTATGAAGTAGTAAGATGGTGAAATGTATGAAATATTAGGATGATGTAGTAACATGGAGTTATATATTGAGGTGTAAGATGGCGTTCTGAACTGAGCAGTAAAATTATATGATTAATCTGTTCAGCCATGGGTATGGAATGGTATGTTACGGTATGATGTTTGTAATTCAGCATTACAGATACCAATTTTACTGCATACGAAGGATTTTTCTGGATTAATTTTCAGCAGGTACGCTCATGGGCAAAAGTTTGGAAAGTCAAAAAATAACAAGACATGTAAAATGTGGAGTGGTAAGATAGAGTACATGTATTGAACAGTAAAATGGTATTACGTATGGAGTGGTAAGATGGGTGTTCTGCAATTGAGCTGTAAGATGGGATAATGTATGGAGTAATAAGATGGTGCAATATCGAGAAGTAAGATGGTGTTATGTGTGGAGTAGTAAGAGGGTGTTCTGTATGAAGTAGTAAGATGGGGTAATGTATAGAATAGTAACATGGTGTTATATATGGAGTAGTAAGATGGTGGTATGCACAAAGTAGTAAGATGGGATAATATATTGAGCAGTATGACGGTGTAACGTAAGCAGTAGTAAGAGGGTGTAACAAATGGAGTAGTACGATGGTGTAGTAACATGGTGTTAAGTAAGGAGGTGTAAGATGTGTATTGAGCGGTAATATGGTGTTATTCACGGAGTAGTAAAATTATATGATTCATCAGTTCAACAATGGGTATAGTGTATTATCGTATGGTATGCAGCGGTATGATGTCTCTAAGGTATGAAGTGGTAAGATGGTATAATATATAGAGCAGTAAGATGGTGTAATGGTTAATTTTATGAAGCAGCAAGATGCTGTTAATTATGGAGCAGTAAGATGGTGTTATGTCTAGAGCAGTAACATTGTGTTATATATTCAGGTGTAAGAAGGTGTTCTGTATCAAGAAGGTAGAAGGGGTAATGTAAGGAATAGTAAGATGGTTTAATATTTCGAGCAGTAACATGGTGTTACGTATGGAATTGTAAGATGGTATTCTGTATGAAGTAGTAAGATGGGTAATTTTGGAACAGTATGACAATATAACGTAGGGAGGAGTAATATGGTGTAATGTACGGACTTCGATGGTGTAGTAATATGGTGTTGTATATGGAGTAGTAAGATAGTGTTCTGTATGAAGTAGTAAAATGAGGTAATGTATGGAGTAGTAAGATGGGGTAATGTATTGAATTGCAACCTAATGTAATATATTGAGTAGTAAGATGGGGTAATGTATGGAATAGTAACCCGGAGTTATATATTGAGTAGTAAGATGGTGGTATGCATAAAGTAGTAAGGTGGGGTAATATATTGAACAGTATGATGGTGTTATATATGGAGTAGTAAGATGGTGGTATGCATAAAGTAGTAAGATGGGGATAATATATTGAGCAGTATGATGGTGTAACGTATGCAACAGAAAAATAGTAGAACATATGGAGTAGTACGAAAGTGAAGTAACATGATGTTATGTAAGGAGGTGTAAGATGTGTATTGAGCTGTAATATGGTGTTATACATGGAATAGTAATATTATATGATTTGTATGTTCAGCAATGGGTATAGAATAGTATACTTCCGTATGATATGGAGCGGTATGATGTCTCTAAGGTATGAAGTGGTGCGATGGTGTAAGATGATGTAATGATTTATTGTGTGAAGCAGTAAGATGCTATTAATTATGGAGCAATATGATGATGTTATGCGTGGAGCAGTAACATTGTGTTATGTATGGAGCTGTAAGAGGGTATTCTGTATAAAGAAGTAAGAAGGGGTAATGTAAGGAATAATAAGATGATTTAATGTTTCGAACAGTAACATGGTTTCATGTATGGAATTGTAAGATGGTATTCTGTATGAAGTAGTAAGATGGGTAATTTTGGAGCAGTATGACAATGTAACGTAGGGAAGAGTAATATGGATGGTGTAACGTACGGAGTAGTTTGATGATGTAGTAACATGGTGTTGTATATGGAGTAGTAAGATAGTGTCCTGTATGAAGTATAAAAATGAGGTAATATATGGAGTTGTAAAATGGGACAATGTAAGGAGTAGTAAGATAGAGTAATGTTTAGAGCAGTAACATTGTGTTATATATGGAGTAGTAAGATTGCGGTCTGTAAGATGGGGTAATGCATGCAGCTAGTATGATGGTGTTATGTATGTAAGATGGTATTCTATATGAAGTAGTAAGAGGGGTAAATTTGGAGCAGTATGACGATGTAGCACAGGGAGGAGTAATATGGTGTAACGTATGGAGTAGTACGGTGGTGTAGTAACATGGTGTTGTATAAAGAGTGGTAAGATAGTGCTTTGTAGTAAGTAGTAAAATGTGGTAATGTATGGAGTAGTAAGATGGGACAATGTATGCAGTAGTAAGACAGAGTAATGTTTAGAGCAGTAACATGGTGTTATATATGTAGTAGTTAGATGGTGTTCTGTAAGATGGGGTATTGTATGGAGCTAGTATGATGATTAGTAAGATGGTGTAACGTATGAAGTAGTACGATTGGGTAATGTATTGAGCAGTATGATGGTGTAATGTATGGATTAGTAAAATGGTGTAATATATGGATCAATAACATTGTGTTATATATGGAATAGTAAGAGAGTGTTCTGTATTAAGTAGTAAAATGAGATAATGTATGGAATAAGATGAGGTAATGTATGGGATGTAAGATGGAGTAAAGTTCAGAGCTTTAAGATGGTGTTATGGATGTAGCATTCAGATGGTGCAATATTAAGTAGCAAGATGGTTTTATGTCTGGAATATTCAGATGGTTTTCTGTATGGAGCAGTGAGATGGAATAATGTACGGAGTAATAAGATGGTGTTACGTTTGGAGTAGTAAGACGGTGTAACTTATGGTGAAGTAAGAAGTAAGAGCTTTAATATGGTGTTATGTAAGAAGGTGTAAGATGGGTTTGGTATGGTATGTTACGGTAAGGCATGAAGAGGTATGAGGTTGGTGTCATATATATAGAGCAGTAAAATGGTATATTACATGGATTAGTAAGATGCTGTTAATTATAAAACAGTAAGATGGTGTTATGTATGGAGCGTTAAGATGTTATGGATGTAGCGTTGAGACGATGTTGTGTAGTGAACAGTTAGATAGTGTTATATATGGATCGGTAACCCGATTTAATGTATAGAACAATAAGATGTCACAAGATAACGGAAAGATGGTGTATCGTATAAGCATGGTGGTAGTATGGAAGAAAGAAATACAGAGTGGTGTGTATGACCTAGGTTACCCTGAGGTTATCGAGTAGACAATATCAAATAATCACAAGAAAGTAGACTAAGCAATAGCTGACTTGACCCAAGACTATGCCTAAACCCAAGTAATCGAATATGGCTGCGTTTATGAACACGGACCTTTAATATAGCAATCGACGTATACTTCCGAAAACCAACGAATGACGTCGTATAAATAAAGACTCAATCGAAGTTCAAGTAATTCAATATGGCTGGAATGCGGACCTGTAAGAGAGCACCCAACGAATATGATTGTGCCCGACAAGAACCTCACGGAAACTATCTATACGATGAATTTTAGTCATGTCTGTTGTGGAACTGATGTGTGTTTTAGTGTACTCCTGAATTTTATACATGTCCATTCCGGACCCGGTGTGTGTTTAATGTATATTCTGGAATAAAGTCATATCCGTTCTGAATCCGGTGTGTTTAGTATGTATACTGGAATTGAAGTCATGCCATTTCCAGACGCAAATCGGGATTTACAGTACTTCCAGTTGAGATACATTTCAGCTCTCGCGAGCGTTCACGAGATTTCAACGAGAATTTTGGTTGCTATGGTTACCAATACAAGCATCAAGTATAAACTAGGTGGAACCGGAACATGGAAAGAGATTGAATTTAGTAATGGTGCATATAGTTATAGTGATTTAAATTTGTATATCTCAGAATATCTTAAGTATAATGAGCAGATAGAAACTAGTCAAATTAAACTGGAGTTTTGACTAGTTTCAGGGTGTTAATCACATTGCAGAACTAGATTTGACACAAGAGAATTTTGCTGACTTGACCGGGTTTGAAAAGAAGTTAATAAGTAAAACTGAGCACGGGGCCAGGGCGCCAAATGTAGCAAATTCGGTTGACACAGTTCACATACACTGCGACCTGATCAGTAACTCGAGGGTCGGCAAATACTATTTATGTGTTCAGCACAACACATTTGTCCCGTTCCTATCCCTTTGAACGGGATCTTATTACTGTCGCATATTGCATAAAACATATATAAATCATATTCGAGTGTGTAACACAGATGTGCAAGGAAGAGTGATAAACTTAAAACTTTACATTAAAGGAAGTGTAATTCAAAATACAATTTGTAAACCTTGATTCGGTTAATGTAGTAGCTACAATAGTCAAAACACCGATAACTTCTGTTGCTGGTGATTCATAAAAGGAACGGATTTTTTATATACGTGTTTCAAGGGGCATGTCTTCACCTTTATAGTGAAACGAAACATGTCGCATGGTTCAAGTCCCTTAGTTGATCAATCATATATATATGTGTTAATCTTTTTTCCTTTATGAGTTAGAGTGACATATTCATCAAAAACTTTGTTAACATGATACAATCTATTTTTCCAAATCTTTGGCAGAAGTTATGTGTGTTATATTTTAAAATAAAATTAAATTGCGATTAAAAAATGTTTAGAGAGACAAAATTTAACGATAGATACGAGTACTTTGCTATCTAACTCAATACACGAATAAAATTTTCCACTGCTGGAAATCAGGAGAGAAAAACTGACTAGAAGTTTTCACTTGTAAATAGAGCCTCATTTTATGACTGGTACAATGCTTATATACTAGTAAAGTTTAAAAATAGAGAAACTAGAAGGTGGTAGAGGGCTTGGTGACAAAAAGATATTCTGTTATATCTGACGCATCTAATTTCATAGACGTAATAACAGTTAGACAAATGGGAAAATAGTTTATAATTGTAATAACTTATCCACTGCCAGTCATGCGAAATCCTTACTCTCTTTGTCCGATAAGTATGTTAATTCCGTGGGTCAAAAAAGGTTTCATGTATCCAGATAATGCCGCAGCTGCTGCTCCAGATACAAAAAAGGCAAGTGCCCTGTTAACTAATAATCTTCAAGAGGTATCAGCTAAAATCCCATTTAATTGTTTTAGTTTCTTTGAATCATTGGAAACGAATTTGTTGCCTCCGTCACAAATGGAAATACAAATTCACATAAATGAGAATTCGTATCTTGTTTTCAGCGCAGCAAGAGACGCAGGTAGGGTAATCGTGGCGCATTTCGAGTTATGGGCCCAGAGAACATGACGTCAAGGAGATGGAAATACCTAAGAGAGTCTGTACATGAATCAGGAGCAAGTAAGACGGTTGAAAGCACTATCGAATTGCTTCAGGAATTAAACACCCAAAACACGTATTAGTATTTTTGAAGAGGGATGGGAAGAAAACAAGTCAGTTGGAAAACGCCTTATTACTCGATATCTTTAAACTTAATGCAGTTGATTCGAATTGCAATTTATTAACTGCAAGACTTGAAGTAGGATCAAGAGTGTTTTATCCAGAATCTTCGTATAATTCAAATGCGTTGAATCGTATCTTCTCCGATGCCTGCAATTTCAAGCCGAATGCGAATAATGACTATGATGCTGGGAACACGCTGAATTTATCCAATTTCGAAAACCTTTATGGATTACCGGGGTAATTCATTTTGATTTGTCATGTATTTCCGAAGACAAAAACATCACTGGATTACCGACTTAACACTGTGCCTACTGATGACTACAAAATATATGCAGTAATTCTTAATCAGGAAGAAATAATTATTGATACAGTTGAAAATGGTTTAATAATTACATAAAAAATGGATGTGTTTAATAACATTGCGGATGTAGCGACAGAAACAACAGAACATGTAGGACATACGGAGTTTACTGTTGTTTTGAGTAATTACGCAACCAAAGCCGAGGTCGAAAAACAAAAGAAAGAGATACATGAGTATCTCACACGAAGTGATACAGAAAACAACGCTATGACTACTTATCTTGAAATGGGCGGGATAGTATCACTAAGAAAAGGTGAAAGTCCAGATCATGCTGCAACAATGCAACAAATAGCAGAAAGGTTTTTTTTGTGCTTGTTTCGCAGAAAGACCTGAAATGAACAAAACATACATTAGGGTGACAACTCATCCGCGAACTAGATGCAAAACTGAAAGATTATGTTAAACTGGGAGACGCAGTACTCGATGATGAACTAAATACGAAAAATGAAGATTATGTTTTAAAAACCTTTCTAGGTGGTGGAGTAACTGCTGATGATCTAAAAAAGTTTGTACGTGTTGATGATGAGGAGTACAAAAGGAAATTAAAAAAAAAAGTTATGAGAAACAATTCAAAAAGAAATTCGAACCAAAATACGATGACTCCTTGGTGGCGATTTTTGATCAAAGGGAGTGTTGGAGGGATGTAGCCACTATCAAGGATTTAGACGGATAATATAGTTTACCAGAGTGATGATTACATTGAAATAAGATATCGCTCTGGGACTTACCTTAAACCCAACTGGTATATCCTAGGAATAAATTTGAATATGGAAGTCAGAAAAAACCCTGTAACAATAAAACTAATTATCACTTCCACAGGTCAGTCAGGTAAGGCAGTAATCTTAAAACAACATTTTCGTCATCAATCGGATGACCAAATAACTTATTTCATGTTGAAACGGTAACTAAACCAACAAATGTTACAATATACTTTGATGATCAAAGTTTGATCAAATTGCTGGATAAATCAGGAAAAATGTGGATTCTCAATTAACTTAAGTTGGAGAAATAGGTACGGGTTTGTATCAGTTTTTAAGAATGATAGACAAACATGCGGAAGTTAGGAAAAAAGAATATGAAAAGGATAAGTCACTTTTCAACCCGGCATTATTTGGTATTGTTTCATATGCTAATGCGGGTAAACCATACATTCAAATACTCCACGATGGTACGTAGTTACGAGCGCATGCAACTTCTTCCATGAATACGCTTATATCATTACTAGGAGTTACATTTTCGGAAGGTGAAGGAGAATTTATGTACACGAAACCATAGCTTTATTTGGAAAAGGTATAAAAATAAAACTCGGGGGAGTAAACGATGGTTCCGCTGCAATCCTAGAGCTGTATACCCGGGACGACTTTGGTAGCGAATATACTCCGAACGTTTTGCTTTGGAATGAACAACGTTCAGATCTTCTTCAGGTAGAAAACAGACGATTTACCTACAAGGCTTCTATCAAAAACAAGTCTGTGGTTAGGAATATGGCAATTTTCATTCAGATTTAGAAACGTTGGCAAGTACATGTTAGATCAGTTTGTCGTGTTTCTTACCGATACTCATTTTTTTAGATTCACAAACTAATATATAGGTTTGTTTGGAAGATCATCTTATCATATTATACAAACTACCACAGCCATTCCGTTTGGTTATTCAGTAAAAGATAAAGCATATGAGGTAATGGGTAAAAATTGAGCATTGTAATGATGGGCTTCAACAATGGCTTGATTTCAAGAAAAAAAGTCAGTGTAACTGCAAGGGTTACGATAACTTTTATAAGTGATAAAACTGTGTTTTTCTCATTATATAAAACAGGAAGCTCAATTAACACAAGTAGTGAACTGTTAGATACCAGAATTGGAGTTAATAGCGGAACATCGGGAAAATGTTTATGTGGGTTATTAATCCATATTTTCAAATGAATGTATCTTAGAATATAAATACGCTGATGATGGACCTGCGCCCCTTCCTGAAAATACTTCACTTGTGAGTTCAGAACCCCCACCAGAAAGTTGGGAAGATCTTATAAATCGTGGGTACAATATAAGGCATTATGACAGAAAAGAAGTGTTTTGTGTCTACTAGATGCATCTTTAAATAATATTTCAGTGTCTCCACCTTCTTCCCCACGTTACGTGTTAAATACTGTTGGATGCTAATAATGCTGTTTTAATACCTAAAGGAGTTAAACATACCTTTCATTACATATGAATGTTTTCTTTACCGAAAGAAATGTGGTGTTAGGTTTATAAAAAACATAGGAATTTCGGAGCTAGAAAAAAATAAATACATAAGAGATGACTGCGTGGAGAAATAATCCAAAACTTAATGATTGTATCATAGAAGACAGCTATGGTAACGAATATAACCTACCCATTTTCTCTGATCATGATGATGATAAAGAAATAGAATGGAAAGATCTTACAGTAGATTACTCGCTTTTTATACTATTTTGATGAACGCGAGGAAGGAATGAAAATGGGACTAGTAGACGAGTTTAATGATTCACTAAAATTTGTTTTAAATGGGTTGTTTTGGAGAGAAGAAGGGGAAGATATTGAATGGGTGATACCCAAATGAATTGAATATATACACCTAAAGGTTTACCTCACTATGTTTTTGAATATATCTTTTATCGACGTGGTTATGGTTTGAGAAAGATAAGAAACATAGGACTTAATTAATGTTATTCCTAAGTTTATATTCGAATTTAAAGAAAAAAGAAAACTAAAATTCCTTGCTTTTTAGATGTGTTTTAACCACCTAATTAACATTGCGGCCTTTTCGAGACTTTTTCTATTTTCAAACATAGCACCGCAGTGCTGATCTGTAGCGTTGTTGCAAATATCATGAATACATTCAAGCATCTGCAAGAATCTACATACCTTGACAGGCCTCCATTGCCTCAGTTTGGATCATTGTTGAAGAATGAATTATGAAGGGCTACATCATTTCCTTCAAATTCCTTAACTGCATTTAACAACATATTGTAGAACAATCAGAGGTCGCGCATCGTCGGTAACCCACGGCCGATTTCAATACGCTTCTCTCCGACCGATTTCAATACGCTTCTCTCCTCTCATGATGAGAGGATTACCCACGATGGAGGTCGCGTTAACGCGAATTTTCGCGTTTTTCACGCAGATTTGTTTTTAATTTCATGCATAATTTTTACGTCTCTGCATGATTTTTACGTAGAAAAAATTGGTCACCGTGCGTATAAACGGTGATGTATTGTCCAGAACTTCTGCTTTATTTTGGCAAGGTTTCATTTGTTTACATCTCGAATTGAACTCAGCGTAAAACGTCTTCATGTGTAATACAATTTGGAAGTTCCCTCACTCCTTCATCTGTTCATCTAATTTTAGCACAGTCTGGAGGTGTGTCAGTCTTATGCAATCAGGTATAAGCATATTCAGTAACATAGGTATATTTACTGTAGTCGTTCGATTCTTTTACTTATAAAATCAAAATTAACAGAGAACAGAAATCGCAGACCAATGACATGCACACGTAATTTTTTCATAACCGATTCTTCGCTGTGTATTTATAGGTCAGTCAGTCATTTCACACATCATTTTTCATCATCAGCGTTGAACGGTCTAGTTTTGGAGAAACTTACAATGTCAACTTCAGCATTTGACATATTAATATAAATTTGATTATTTTTTTTACTTTCTTGACTGAGTGAAGAGACATGGCAATCCAGGTATCTAAAATAGGTCGACATAGTCGCTCTTATCGAACAGGATTTCAATATTAATTTTACGGAAATTACCGTGCATGCAAAAGTTTTGGGACATTGCGTTTTTTTCACGCAGGGAAAAACATTTACCGCGATCTCTGTGCACGTTTTTTTAAATAAAATTTAACGTTTTTCCTGTTTTTTGGTGGGGCGTACACCCGGACCCCTTCCCCCATATGTAGCCGCGCCTGTGCAAGTCATACTGATTAAATTTTATGTGAACTGTACTTTACTATCCAAGCTGTTGTCAATTAATATAGACGAGTTAACGATATCTCATGAAAAATAACATTACGAGTTCTTTTTACTCAAATACGATTGCAGGTGTTTTCCAACTATTTTTATTCCAACTACCGAAAGTCGACACGAAGCATGACATCATTCGCCATTCGATATATCTCGGGTCTTTCCTAATCAGGTTACAGATGACATACGAGAAATAGGAAGCTATAGTCGATAGTCGGAAGAATTTATTTAATAAGCTGTTAATTAAAGTTACCCTATCCCATTATTATGCGTGAAACATGATTATATTAATTATGGCACACTTCATATATGTTTACTGCTTAAAATTTTGTGCACGATACCTTATTCATAAACTTCTCGGAACTATATTCAAGCATGCACGCACGCGATCGCGAGGAGTGCACAGTTGTGGAGTTCAATCAGCTCAATGATAATCTACCGCTCCGCGACAGTTTCAATTTGCTACGCAAATCTACACTGCAGCAGCGCAGCAGAAAAATTATTGCTGCCTTTCTCTTAAGCAAGCTTAAGAGCGAAGTAGAATGAATTTTGCTGATGGGAAAAATTCCGAAAAGCTTTAAGATGTAAACTAATAAATAAAAGTCGTTAAAAGAATGGAGAATCATGGATACAGACAAATTCATACTTAAGTTCAAATGACAATGTAAATGACACTTTATGTATGAAATGTTAATCCAATCTCATGTTGTTTCGGTATCTGGCCTTCCTTGAACTTTTCTGGAAGTATTTTTGTGAATGTTATTCATGGAAACATATCATATATTGTATTTTTATTAGTTTATTCATACAAAAGAATGAAATTATATTAAAATGTGTGTATTTTTTTGGTTTAAGTATGTGTTCAACTTCTATCCTAGTAGTGGACTGAAACAATTTTTGTTAAGGACGAAATAGACCGGAGAAATTATCAATGGTAAATAATATGTGGATTTTTCTTCACAACGAAATACATATCATATTAGAAAATGCCCGGC
>JAOXYJ010141657.1:0-10935 GCA_028566555.1 Lithophaga nigra
GACATGGATGAAACAAGATAATATGTAATAATAGCTACAATAATTTAAAATGGTCATCGCAATAAAATAAATATGATTAAATATATAAATGCAAAATGCTTCAAATAGATTTAAAAAAAGAAATTTACTGATAACTTTTTTGCGCAATAAAAAATTTAAAAAATAAAAAATAAAATAAAATGAATACATAAATAGATATGCCGGAATAGGACTAAATCCTGGTAACTCTGATCCGAGTGCATATATAATAATCGTCCCCAATTCGATACATGTACCACAATATCCATTTGTACAGTAACTAAATTAATATAGAGGCCACGATTGATCTCTTTTGACATAAATTGCACTCAAATAAAACAATTCATACTTAATTTAATAGAAATACTACGAAAGATATGTACCGAAAAAGTAATTGATTCGAATAACAAGAATATGACGCGCATCCCTCTATACCATGTTACACTACCTTTACTGTTTCGGGGTATAACAGTATAACCCACTGATACTCACAAGGTTTCTTGCTCTAAATGACAGACATTAGGAAGATTTCTTCTGACCGCGGTAAAGTCGGTCGGTCAGAGTATCTTGTGGTCAGTTAACTATTAACCAACGCTGTGTAATACACGGCCAATATAGAATCAGTGCCAAGTATATAAGAGGAAAAATTCACCGATATATATCGCAATATAGTTATGCCAATCGCATATTTGTGGGGCCAATACGGACCAAAGGCCGGAATATCTCTGTTTCTTGAAATTTTGAAAACGTTGGTCGGATTGAGCAAAAGTGGAGAAAATGATAGAGGAAGTTCCTTCTTTTTCAGAGTTGTCCTATATGTGTATTAAAACCATTTTGAAAATAAAAAGAAGTACTTATTTATTCAAGGTAAGGCCCGACTTCATAATTTTATTCGGACATTCAAAAATGCTTATCTACAAAGGGCACAGACTCGCATAGATTTTTATTTAAATGTCAGCTAAAGACACGGACTTAAAATATAATTTTCCTGATTTTGGAAACTTCAATACTCCGATTTAGTTCACCTATTATCAACTTCACCATATTTCGCACGCGATTGCCGATAGGAACCACGAGAATATACTAAACTAGTGGCTCACCTGGTTCTAAACTGACCAATTCTAAGTCCGTCAAGTGTATTTCCCGTAGGGTCCAGTATTAAACTTTGGCCCGCGGTGGTGGCTATCTTGGATTTAAAACTGGCACTATAATTACAATTTCGGTAAAGGACCTTCTACTGTAATAGTCATTTCCAAGAAGAATATCTTTTAGTGTATTTCCCATAGGGTCCAATGTTAAACTTTGTCCCGCGGTGGCGGCCATTGGCACTACGAACATAATGTTGGTAGAGGACCTGTCAGGGATCATTTAAATAAAATAATTCCATCAGCTGTGTACTTTTCTGACAAGAAGATCTTTGAAATTTCATCAAATCAAAACACATTATTGGCCCTGGTGGCCCTGTTGAATATGAGATCCGAACGACGAACACAATTATAGAGGACTATCCAATACACATTCCTGCCAAGTTTGGTTCCATTTGGCCCAGTGGTTTCTGATGAGAAGATTGAAATGTGAAAAGCTAACGCCGGACGGACGACGACGACGACGTACGCCAAGTGATGGCAATAGCTCACCTGGCCCTGTGGGCCATGTGAGCTAAAAAGCATAGGTAATAGAATTCGTCCGAGACATAGCCTTTCAAAAATTAAGTCTGAAACAACCCAAAATACATAGAATATATAAGAAAAATCGCCAGACAGTCGGGAAATTTTTGCTAACTCCACTGAAGTAAGTTCAGTTTATTTTGTTTTTTTTTATTTTTTTTTAATACATTTTTAGTCCTACGTTTTACTGAAATAACGAATCGAATAAACATAGGGTCACCGGGTTTGTTTTAGCCATAGCAATCGTCGACCTCTGTAACACTGAAAAAGGGTGGAAATCTTATTGACTCTTTGTCGGTTGTCCTTAGCGATAGAAAATGAAAGATTTGAACTACAAACAGCATTTAAAAAATGAAAACGAAATTCGGGATTAATGAAGAAACGTGTGTCTGTCCATACGTAACAAAAAATCAACACTCAATACATTGCGCACACTTAGTAAGCTGAAAGTACTAAATCGACAACCTTGGTGATCTTTCACCTCAAGAGTATTTAGTTTGCAGGTAATTTCTTTTAACTACAAATCTGCCTGATATTACAGGGGGTCCGAAGGGGGGCACCTTCCACGTAATCAATCTTATAAATCGGTTCAATCACGCTTCAAGCTTAAGCATTTTTGACCTTTCACGTACAAAATCATTGAAATCACGGATCACGCCTGATTTTTGGGGTATTTTCCGGGGGTATTTTTCACGCATCACGCTTCAGAAAAATGACTTTTCACGGATCTCGTTTAGACCTTTTCCAGACCCATATTACGTGCGGAAATGAGGTCCAAGTGAAAAGATAGGAAAAGTCCATTTCTTATTTACTTTTGTTGTCAAATGCTAAGAAAGTATATTATCGGATGTTTTATTGGCATTTATTCTACTGGCTAATTAAATGTAATACTAAATTGACAAGATTTCACAAAATTAAGTCTGATAGATCTTTCAAAATTACGTACTTCTAAGATATACGGTGGCCTTAATTAATTTTGTGACACTTTCGAGCGCCAAGATAAATCAACACAAAAATAATACGAAAAACAGTAGAAACATCAATCTATAACACCAACATATCTGCATTTCCGAACACCATTTCAACATAAAGATCAGAAATTCCAAAAACTTGACCAATTCTCCGTTTGATTGGAAGCTGACAGACTCTGCTTACTAGCAAAATTGCTAATCAGTAGAATCCTTATAATTCTGCACTTATAACAGTATATTATAGCTTATAAAATTAGAAAAGATTATATGAAAATGCAGACAAACCCACAATTAACAATTTGCTAGAGAGGAAGTTATCTACACGTGCTCTGATATAGAAATCAAACAGACCTAACATTGTTGCGATTACTACACTTTGTAGTAAAAATCAAAGCAAATGGTAAACATATAGTTTAATTATGTGACGTTTAGGAGCGCCACTTTCGATTGATGTGAAATATTGTTGTAATAAATCTTAACAAAATGCCGATTTATTTAGATAATCATCATTTCCAAAAAAACAAAATTTAAATGAAGAGTGTTCGTCGGAGACAAAAAAAAATAACTTTTTATCGTTAATAGGATATTTCGCTTAAAACAAAGTACACATGTTCATGAACTGAAGATCTGGCCTCCTGACTATATATAATTTACTTCGAAAAATTGAAGAAATATGATAATTCATGGACACTTTCCGCCGGCAACCTTTGGTGTTGATTTCGTCTGCATCGTTAACAATTAACGCAGAAGAAATTCTACAAGGGAGGTAATTTTTTTTTTTCAATAAGTTTTTCGCCTGATTATCGATGCGTCAAACTTGTTAGTAGTGGGCATAATATTCTTCCAACCGAGAATATATATTAATTAGACACTTACCTGAGCCTATATTATAACCTGACTAATTATGAGAAACTGAAATGTAATCTTGTATTCTGATCTGTATAAATAGTTTAATGTAATTGCTTTTATTCTTTCCAAAAAGACCCTTTAAGAGCATTTTGCATGAGGTGCAATTAAACTATGTTCCACGATGGTGGTCATTTTAATTCATATAAAACAGGCTTTTTGTTAACCTATGTTCCTCTGTGGTGGCCATCTTGGGTCATCAATCGGCAGAAAAATCTCAGTTTTGTAAAGGACCATCCCAAGAACATTTCTGCAATGAATTTTTTTCATTTATGGTTTCTGAGAAGAAAACCTTTGAAGATATTCCCCATATGGTCCAATGTTAAACTGTGTTCCTCGGTGGCGGCCATCTTGGATTTCCGATTGACCAAAAAACAAAAAACATCTCTTTTTTTAGGATCATCCAAGGAATTTTCAATCTGCAATTAAACATTTTCAATGACATCTATGCTGTATGAGCAGAAAACCTGTTCAAATATTTACCATAGAGTCCAATGTTGAACAATGTACCTCGGTGGCGGCTATCTTGGATTTCCGATCAGCAAAACAACCCATCAGTTCTGCAGAGGACAATCCAAAGCACATTTCTGCAATGAAACATTTTCAATGACAGCTGTGGTTTCTGAGAAGAAGACCTCTGAAGATATTCCCCATAGGGTCCAGTGGTAAACTATGTTCCTAGGTGGCGACAATCTTGGATTTCTGATCGGCAAAAAAAAGCGTCAATTTTATAGAGGACCACCCAAGGAACATTTATGCAATGAAGCATTTTCATTGACATCTGTGGTATCTGAGAAGAAGCCCTTTGAAAATATTTCCCATAGGGTCCAATGCTAAACTATATTCCTCGGTGGCGGCCACCTTGGATTTCTAATCGGCAACAAAAAATGTAGAGGACCATCCAAGGAACTTTCTGCACATCTTTTGTTTCTGAGAAAAGGACCTCTGACGATTTTCCTCAGAGTCTAATGTTAAACTATGTTCCTCGGAGGCGGTCCTCTTGGATTTCCGATCGGCCAAAAAAATCTCAGATTTATAAAGAACCATCCAAGGAACATTTATGCTATGAAACAATTTCATTGACATCTGTGGTTACAAAGAAGACCTTTGAAAAATTATGTTTCTCTGTGGCGGCCATCTTAAATTTCCAATCGGCAAAAAAAATTCATTTTGTAGAGGACCATCCAAGCAACATTTCTGCAATGAAACATTTTCATAGACATCTATGGTTTCTGAGAAGAAGACCTTTGAAAAAATTCCCCATAGGGTCCAATGTTAAACCTTATTCCACATTGGCGGCCATCTTGGATTTCGGAACTGCAAACAAGAAAAAAAAAACAACAATCAAACAAACAGACTTTGTAGAGGAACATCCAAGGAACATTCCTACAAAGTTATGATTCAATTGATTACATAGTTTCAGAGGAGATCTTTGGAATGTCTGCCAATCAGAACACATTATTCCCCTGGCAGCCTTACTGAATTTGCGATCGACACGAAAAACATATACTTTGTAGAGAACCCTCCAAGGAACATTCCCGCCATAGTGGTTTCAGAGAAGAAGACTGAAATGTCAAAAAGCTAACGACTGGATTCCTTTTTCTAACATATTTTACAGAAAATATGTTCCACTGGAACTAATTTCACGCCGGAACATATTTTTTGTTACACAACAATCCCTCTCATATGCCCAGGGAGGGGGTGGTAACACCCTATGTAAATCTTTATGGGGATGTGCGGAAATGTTTTTCAGGTATGTATTTCCATCAAAATTTTTTTGGGGTACTCAAATTAAATATATTGTGGTATTTGCTTGGGTTCCTTTTCTGAGGCTATTTCCGCACACCCCGGTCAAAAATCCAGAGAGTGACCCATCGGGCTCATATGGCACAGACACCCCTGTTAGAACAATAGTGATTATATTAGACTTACCAGATGATGTATTTATCAGAAAAAGGGGAATATGTACCATTCAAATCGCAAAAGAAACGTCCTAAAGAAAAACTATCAAAACGAAAAGATCCGAAAACACGCGAATGACTAAAAGATATTAAAGTGTTCGGCACCCTCATTTACCAATATACCATTAAAAATGCATTGGAAAATTCAAGAAATAAAAATCCTTAATTAATCAATATTACATCATATCATCAGATAACTTTCGTTTTTATATATGAGTTAAACAAGAAATCCCTTGCGCAATATTATATTTTTAGAATGAATGACATCTAGGTCGGGTTAAAGGTCAGGGTTTTTTCAAATAGATATGTGCTGTGCATGGTTGCTAAATAATGCTTCTAAAAAGCATTCAGTGGAAAATTTGCAAAGTCAAAACACTTCAGTGCATTGTTTTTAACATCACCAAAAATCGAATTTAAAATTTTTATGCATCTGACAAAATCCTGATTTTTGCAGAATTTTAATTCTTTTTTCATGCTATATTATCCTGTGTGATATAAATAGGCTAATATATTTCACTTTGATGACATCATATTCTCACAGCCAATCAAACTGCTCGATTGAGCAAACTCCTTCTTTCCTATGCAAGGTGACCTCCCGATCAGCTGTTTCGCGTTTAGCGGTGTTGACTGTTGTGTGTCGGTAGATTTTTCCGAACGAAATGTCCATTTTCAAGGAGTATAATGTGATTTTTTAAGAGGAAATATAATAATCTGAGAACCCATAACATCACAGGTATGTCTGGTTTGTTTATTTTTGCCGTTTATAATGTGATTTTTTACGTATTTAAAGCGATTTCTTTGTTCATTTAGATATTCCTGACATCAGCTGATTGTGTAAACCGCAAATCAATACCGGCTTTGAGAAATCGTCATTTTCCCCAAATTTGCTGGAAAAATTGATTTATTTATACTATATTTGATACATTCTTATGATTTAATACTTCTTTAATGCAGTTATCAATGTTATGGCCGTTGTTACCTCGGATTAATAGCGAAATTAACTGGTATATTTCAACACCGTAGGCGCTATGAAATGAGGCCCTATCCGTGACCGGGGTAACTTCTCCTTAAAACATCGTAATTTTTAGAGAGTGAGACGTACACAGTTGAAAAGGCAGAAAATAAAGAAGGATAGAATATCACCAGGGATGGAATCCGGCTTCCATTGATCTTTAAAAATGTTTCATCCTGATTGGAATTTCCATTCTCACTGAATAAATTTGGAAAAAAATTTAATGATTTGTTGAGCTGATCGTGTATTGTAGCTTGCATTCAAGCTTAATTTTTCTGATGTGATGCTAATCCAGTTCCATCATCAGGTATACCTGATTTAGCACCACATCTGTATTTATTGTAATATTGTGTGTTAGTTTCTTTTGTTTCCCCCTGAGCTTCAGTGCAGAGTCTGAATCTTCCTAAAGCAAGCGCAGATTCGATCAAAACGTCGCTTTGTGACCAAAACGCTGTATAAAGTTCCGCTAAAAAATAATAATAAAAAAAAAATAAAAAAATCGGGGTCCATCTCATGATGCTCGTTACTTCTTCTTTTTTTTTTCATAAAAATGAGAAAAATATATATACCCCGGTTTACTTAATCACTGCATGTTGTGAGTAGTTTTCTCAGAAACTTGTTATAAATGGAAATTAAAATATTGTTCCAGTAAAAAGGTCATTTTGAGGCGTTTTTTGATTATACCTTTCTGGTACAGATTGTTAAAATAAAAAATTCTGAGAAGGATACAGTTTGTTAAAATAAAAAATCTGAATAACAAAATACCCACAATGTACCGACAATACATGTTCCCGGAAAAACCACGCCAGATTTTTTTTTTACAAATAACTCTCCGGCTTAAATGCAAAATGTCAGTTTGAAAGTCTTTTAACATGGTCAGTTTTGTTGGAGGTTTAAATAACGAAAATATACAGTAAACTTTTATAAACTTCGAGAAAAATTACTGCTTCTGAAAATAGCAAGTGCGGCATCTTTTATAAACTTGAAAAAGTTGTCCTCTCCCTCTTAATTTCCACATGCAAAATGCGAGAATTCAACGCGCACCGATGTTGTTCCTGAAATTTGGGACCGTAACAAAAATTCAGACGAAAAACGGGTACCGTACACAGAAAAGAATTTCAGGCTTGCGTTACACGTAATCATTTGCAGAAAAAAAGCTTGAACTCGCATGACCAAAGGCGTAAAGGATCCACGTTCGTTCTGTCAGTACAAAATTCGGACAAAATTTGACCATAATTTCTTTCTTGTCCCATTTCGAAGTATAGATTCCATATTCCGCACCCCAAATGATAACGACCGAATTTGGATTTAGTAACGTTAGTCACATTACAGGGAAATATGTTTTTAAGGGATGCCGCTCTTTACATGTACAGAACATCCAGATTGTTTCCTAAACTTTTATGGAACTTGATTGATATAATTGAGAATAGAAGGGTAGTAAAGATGAGTTTAACAACTTTGTTCCCTAGACTAAAAAAATACTTTAGTATACTGTTGGATTGGAACCATTCTAAATGCAAACCCACTATTGTAAAAGCATTAAGTATCGGCTTAAGTTCTTTACGTTTACTGAAAGATATGATTTTTTTGTGATAACTCTTCAATCTGCTGTAAGTTTGCAATATTTTCAGTTTTATGTAACCGTTTAATTCAGCGCAGGTTTGCAAGTTGAAGAGCATATTGGTCAGTTTCCATGGTTATGTTCAGATTGGACAGGATGGGCTGGTAACATTGGAGATATTGATTAATTTGTTAGTGTTCGCTGATTAAACTGATTTTTTTTTTCAAAAACGATTTCATTTGTAAATGCTACCTAAGAGGAACCCCAACTATTAGAAGTTGTTTATCCAAAAAGTTAGATAAGCTTGCTGGTCAGGGTCATACGTACAGTTGACTAGTAATTTGGTTTCTAGATAAAACAGATCGGATGTCCACTATCTTGACAACGGATGCTTTTTAAACGTTATAAAGATAAATCACACTGAAAGCAGTGATAAGATTACGTGTTTGTCCAGCAAAATGTAGCGGACCTATAACTAGACGCGTAAAAAAAAAGAAAATAATTTTGTTGATGCAGTAGTTTCATGATTATTGAGAGAACAAGAGGAAAACAAAACGGAGACTAAACTTTACATACATCTCGCATACATTTATAGTAACCTAGAGCACTTTCTGAAAAAAAAATAGAGAAAGGAAGACAAAAACGGGTAAAAACATTTAAAGATAGTTAGGATCAGACCGATTTACTAGAACAGTCAGAAATAGTATTGGGGGGGGTTACTATTTAATTTAGTATTTTATTCCGACAAATCGAACTGACATATTTTTTATTTGTGATATCATCCTGGTACCTCCCCCCTCCCAAATAACCAAATTAGACACACAAAAAACCACCTGTTTCTGTTTCCGTCCCTTTTTATGTTCTGTTCATTTTGAATAAAATAACGTTAATAAAAAACGCAAAACGTTGAAAATTATTACAATTTAAAGATTCGATGAAAATGAAAAAAATGTTTCGTTTACTTTGTCGAAATCTTACTGATGCAAAAATGCAGTATAAGAAAGTCGAAATCACGTTACCGCAATGAAAAGGTCTCAAAAGTTCCGTACATTAATCTAAGTTGTTTGCGCACCCTGTACGATACCTCATTTTGTGTATTCCCTTTGTGAAATTTGGAAGGTGAAGGTTACCGTACAGCTGTGAGTCACTTACCATATAGCGCATGCGTTAATCAAAATAGATGTGTAGTGCTCACTGGAAGAAATCGCGTGGTGAATTTTTTTTTATTAATATTACAAACTACCGAAGTATGAACAGAACTGGAAAAGTTGTTTTACTAACAGATCTAAAAGAAAGAAAATGATAAAGTATAAAATTGGATGTTTGTATTTTCAAAAATCGGTAAGTAGGTTGTAAGAAAGTATAAACAGATCGTAAGATGGGGTACATATATGGGGACCCAACAGTGGAATTTTTTGTTTTCCAAAATGCGAATCACAGAAATTATCGTATTTTAATGTAATTATGATAATCCTACAAATAATGATATTCTTGACTCTTGGTGAATAACCGATTTACAGTCCACAAAACCGAATTCAATTTACACATGTAATTTTAAAATGAAAATCCAAATGAACGGTGGTAAATTTAGGACTAACCTTACATTAGACATATTCGATAAAGCAGTCCCCTCATCTTGTAAATTACAGGGATAGGATGGCCGAATGGTTTAAGCTGTCTCATTACCACCAGCTTAACACCGCTGTCATGGGTTCCAGTCTTGCTCGCCACCCTCACCCCACCCCAAGGTCGGTTTTGCTGCGATTAGTTGCTTTGACTTTCCTCTCAGTAAGTTTGAAAATCACACAGTGGCACAAAAACAGGCGGTAATGATGTCACAGACGAACAAAAACAAAAAAATCCTCCCAAATATTCTCCATTTAAACTGTTAAAAGCGGTACGATTTCTTACTTTTTGTTTTCAGGTGCGCAAAATATTGTCGGTTCTTTTGTTGATAGTTTATGTTCGGCTAAATTTCCAAAATCCGCTAAAATTAAGTTCGATGTTTTGCTCTTTTAAAACAACGCGGTGCATGTTCAGTGGCCTCAGATGATACCCAAGTACCACAACAAATACAGGCAAAATTAATAGGAAAACCGTAGAAATTTTCTAAAACACCGACATATTTGCACTTCAGAATGATTTCAACATGCCGAAACTGAACCACATGGTGCGTTTGACATACTCTGTTAACTCGTAAAATCCTGATAGTTCTGCAATTACCAACCTATAAAAGTAAAAAGAATATGTGTATATGTAAAAACAGATTGTCACACTATTAAAACTGGTACTGGTACGGAAATCAAACCTACCTAATAATTGGTAAGGAAATGGTAGTACTGCGGTGATAGAAAGCGTCACTTTCGATATATACGAAGTAGTGTTTCAATATATCTTGACAACAATGCCGTTCATTTCCAAACACCTTGACATGAAAAATGTTTCAAAATATAATCCGAAAAATGAAGTGCGTTCGTCGGAGACTGAACGTTTTACGTTTTATCCTTCATTGGATATTTCCGCTTAAAACCGAGTATGCGTAAATGAACTGAAGATTCTATGGACCTTTCTAATTTATATATAAAAACGGAAATGTGGTAACTTTCCTCCGACAACCCTTCAGGTTGATTTTCCGGAGGATCAGATTATTTTATTTTCAACTATTTCGCCGTTAAATTTTTTTTCGGCCAAGGAAAATTATTTATTTCCACACAAGTCATTTTTGAGTGCTGATGGAGCGAAATTGAGGCCAGTAAATTATTTTTTTATTTAAAGCAAGGATCAAATTATATTTGTTTTCATGAAAATCAGGGTCTAAATATTTATTTACAAAATGTCC
>JAOXYJ010141768.1:0-10933 GCA_028566555.1 Lithophaga nigra
AAGTACTGAAATATGAATTATTTATCTCGTAACAGGCAAAAACTAATAAAATTATCTGCCAGACAATATTGTATTAGCATCATACCATCATAAGATGCAGCTTCACTGGGAGAATACAAGATATCGATTTCATCTTGTTTATGCAAAAGTAAAGTACTCAATTCATCTTAATTTGAGAAAGTAAGCATATTCATACTTACAACCAATACAGTGACGTCAATTGATCAAAGATTCCCAGCGGCAGTTGTGATATTTGATTGTTATCAAGATGTCTAAAATAAAGGAATAATATTACAAACTTCTGGTAGAACTATACATAAAGTGCCACAAAATTGTACAACTGAAATATAAAGTAACTTCTCATAAGGCTAGGAATTCTAATACAAATGTTAATCTTTAAAAAGTTCGATGTTTTGCTTTTGAATTTCTTTCTATCATTAATGTTTTTGCAATACAGATATTCTCCATGACACAGTAAATATAATACTGTAATGTTAAAGTCGACATCTGAGAAAATAAGAAAATTCCTACTTACAGCCGTGTCAGTGAAGTCAATTGATCAAAGATTCCCCTTTGCAGTGTTGTTAATTGATTGTCTCCAAGTTGTCTAAAATAAAGCAATGATATTACACACTACTGGCAGAACTATACAAAAAATTTTAAATACTCCATCAACTGCAATATAATCTGATTTCTTCCAGCCGGTAAGTATCATACCCGGAGATAACCTTGTCCTTAAGAAAAGGTACAAATGTATAATCTCCTTCGTATCATACTTATCTGCCAGGATAATACTACTATAGGCTAACAATACAAATCCAAAGCTAACAGGAGATTGGAAACATTTAAGAAAAGATATAAGAGTCTACCATTAAAAACCCCTTGTAGAGAACACTGTTGTAGCAAATTTCCTCCGTTTCCTGTGTCATTTTTTTTCAAGTAATGTGCTGTGAAAGTACTCTCTGACCTTCATGCTGCCGTTTCCATGATTACCGCCATAGATAGCCCATTAAACAACGCTAAGGATGTTGATAAGCTCCTAGTATAGGTGAGCTCTAGCTAAAGTAAAATCAGATTTCTTGGAATTTTGATAACAAATTGAAATGCTCTAACAATCCATTTTCAAATATATCACATGACACAGCCCATGACAACCTTCCTTATAGGTTTTCTAAGATTCTTGTCCTGGTTATGTACTAACTGAGAGCCAGACAAGACACAACAATCTATCCTATCTCACAGAAGAGAACTTTGATATCTTTGGTAAATAAATATATTTAGAAATATAATTAAGGAAACCGTTTTTGGCCAAAAATCTCGGATGTTGTATTAAGGCCGCCCCTGAAGGATTCCATGATATATGACTAGACTCAGTACTCAAAGTCTGAAGACAGATTCTACGTCTGCCGGACGCGACTGCTCAAAGAAAAACGTTTTGAATATCAAAAACTTTAAGGAAGCTTCTCAGAAGAGGTTCAAAAGGAGGTTCCTTCAGCCTTTTAAAACAAGACTAAAGACTCCAAGTAGGACACAATTTTCTCTGAAGTGTCATTGAATAATCCTCTCATTTACCTCTCAAAGGTAGGATGAGAGCTAGTCTTCATACCCAGCCATCCAGGATGAATTAAAACAATTGCAGATAGATAGACTCTCAAAGTTCTAATTTGAAGCTTCTTAATTGAAAATAAATGTTCTAAATAAATGTCATTTATTTCCTTCACATTTGTCAAAAAGGGATCAATCCCTCTCTCTTCAGCCTATTTGATAAAACAGTTGACTTTATAATTGTATGTCTTGTAAGCATAAGTACGTCTAGCTTTTGATGCTCTATCTGCACCAGCATCTGAAAATCCGTTCTGACTGTACTATTGCCCGACAACTTCCATGCAGTCAATTAGACTACCTTTGGAGATGTGTGAAGAACCCCGTTATGCAGTAGATTGATCAAATCTGCTCTTTTGGGTAGTTTTGTTCGAAATCCGCTAGCAGATCTATCAGATCTGAGAACCACAATTGTCAGGTTCAATAGGGGCTATCAAAATTACTGATACTGCCTCTTGCGCAATCTTCCTTCGTACTATCTGAATGAGTGAGATTTGAGGACATACATACGCAAACATCCCTTTCCATGACTGTGACAGGATGCTTACAGCTATCGCACTATCGTCTGGAACCGGGGATATAAAAAGTGGTAATTGTTTTTTTAATCCCGTTGCCAAATAGATCTGTCTGAGGTTCTCCCTAAAAAAGGAAGATTAAATTCAAAACCTCTCGAAGTAAAATGCATTATGTTACAAAAATCCAGCCCTTCCTTGACAGTGAATCTGCTATTAGATTCCTCTATTCCGGAATGGGAATAGCCGTTATCGCTATCTTTTCCCTGATTCAAAACTTGTAAATATGCAAAGTTAAAAGACAAAGAGATGGGGAACGAGTTCCGCCCTGCTTGTTTAGATCTGTTACCATTGTTGAATTGTCTAACTGAATTAACACCTTGTGCCTTCGAAAAAGATGAGCAAATCTTTGAACTGCAAGGTGAACTGCCTTCAGCTCTAGCCAATTTATGTCTTTTCCTCTATCTGAAACTCCCAATTTCCCGGCAGTCTCTGATTTTCTACAAAGGCCCCAGGCTTCTAATGATACATTGGTTGTCGGTATAACCTAAGCATGCTGAATCTCCAAAGATCTCCCCCTGAATACATTCTGGTCGTCCTTCCAGTAAAGAACCGACTCTTTTAACACCTGCTTTACAGGATTTTGCATAAAACTCCCTCGAAACTGCTCTCCAAAAATAGAGCAGATATATTTGAATTGTTCACATGTGTAGTCTTGCGAGGGGAATAAACTCTATGCGCGAGTTCATTACCTCTAGAACTTAAATCAATCTCGCTTCTACTTCTGGACACGTCTTTATAAAAACAAACATGTCTCTTAAACATTCTATTCTCTCTATTAGGGGAATAACCAGGCCTAGATCCAAACGAAAATGTGCTCCCACATACTGAAAATCCTGAGGTGGAGCCCAAAACATAATTTTGGTAAAGAACCTTCTAATGAACATTTTGGACATATTTAGCTTCAACTGTTGTAGCCATTTCCAAGAAGAAGGTCTTCAAGTGTATTTCCCATAGGGTCCAATGTTAAACTATATGTTTCATGGTGGCGGCCATCCTGGAATTCCGATCAGCATCAACAACATGGATCTGGTAGAGACCTTCCAATGAACATTTATGGACATGATTAGCTTCAACTGTCATAGCCGTTTCTAAGAAAAAGATCTTCAAGTGTATTTGACATGGGGTCCAATGTTAAACTATGTTCGACGGTGGCGGCCGTCTTGGAATTCAGATCGACACGAAAAACATAATTTTGGTAAAGGCTTAGCAAATTACAAGGAAGCGTAGTATACCGAAATTCCAGACCCATAAATTGGTTTGGAATACACAACATCATAGAATTTGTGAAGTGTTGATTTCAATCGTTCTTCCTCATATTCTTGAAGGAGTAGTTTTTTGTTAGTAGTACACTTCTGTTAGTGAAGTCCTCATACAGAGAGGATGCTCTAGCAGATCGTATCAACTGAAGTACATATACACCATAAGCAGGGGCAGAAGGTATGTTACTACTCAGGAATGGGAAAGTCACGATAGGAAAATTGAAAACATCCCATTTACCGTAGATTCTAGTTTTCAGTCGTCCATCTTTGTCAATTTCGAGGAACAAATCTAAATATGAAGCCGACTCTCTAGTTTCTGTAGTATCTTTAATTTCTAGTTGACCGGGATATATGAGATGTAAATACTCACTGAAATACGGGTTATTGAGTGAAAGAACATCATCAATATATCGGAACGTGAAATTAAAGAATTTAGCGAGATGTTTCTTCTATTTATCTTTAAGAAGGTTTTGTAGAAATTCAGCTTCATAAGAACACAGAAACAAATCGGCGAGTAAGGGTGCACAATTAGTGCTCATTGTCTGTTGGAATATCAACCCACCAAACTCGACAAATATATTGTCAATTAAAAAATCCAAATAAAAAAGGTATACAAACCTATATGTAGGTCTAACTTAATGGAAATATCGGCTGCTACTGACAAATAATAGGCACAAGTTGATAAGAAAACGGGGACATTCCAACTTTATCGACTGGATTTCGGAAATTTAAGGTAGATCGTTACTTGAAATAATATCCAACAAAATTGAATTAAGGCTGTCATTAAGGTAACTTTCTGAAAACGCAGTAATAATGTATCAAAATATAAGTTTGATTTATATATTCGCCGATAAAACCTATGTCTCTAGGCAGATGATATCAGGGATATTCTAGGAAAGTCACTTATTTTTGTCGAAAAGAAAATAAAAGCAGATAGGAGTTCAGGAAAAATTAAGAGATTCAATTAAATGATAAGAGAAGCAAACTTAGGTAACCGTGCTGGTTTAAAAAAGTACCGAACATTTTAAGTTTGACAGTGTTTTTTATCTGTTCAAATTATCATCCTAGCTTATAAATAAAATTTGTGATTTGGGAATATGATAGATACAGATGAACGTAGAACAAAGTTTGTTTTTCAAGTCAACTTAGAACTGCTTTAAGGTTTTAATCATTAGAACAGGTTCAAGTTTACTTAAGACGAAAATAAAGTCCGGTTGATAAGCAAATGTGGTGTGCACGTTATGTCTACGCCCATCTATTTTCCCTTTTATTTTTATTTCAGGTATCGTAGGTATAGTTGCTAATATGGAAAATTATCACATCATAGAAAATAGTTCTACATTAAACTTTTTTAGATCTTACAAATTGATAACTTAATTTTCATTTAGATGGCCAAGCTAGTACATTTGATGCTTAGAAACATGTATCTCTAATGCTGACCTTTCTGATCGACAATATATTTACCAAAATTTGGTGTACACATATTTCAAAAGACACTTGCGTCTATGCACCCTTGCTCGCTGTCTTTTCTCTTTCTTTGTATAAAGCTAAATCTGAAAGACAAGAGGAAATAATGTATAGCGAAGGCCTTAATTTTACTTTTAGCTATGTAGATGATATAATGCCACTCAGTAACTCTCATTTCAGCGAGCGGGAACATAACAATGACTTATTGATTGCTGTTTGTTTAACGCCCAGCGGCAAATGTTTCGTGCATATTCAGGACGAGAACAAGTTAACAAATGAGTATATGTACTGGTAGGATCTGAAATGAGGGGGTAACGGTAGAAGGGGCGCATAATTTTGATTTCGATTGGAGAAGTAGGGCAGGATGGCTAGGGACGGAAAATTTAGCCTTGAAACTGGCAACCTACAGACCACTCGTAATGAGTTTGTTAGAATCGTTCTTTGTGTGCAGAGAACGTGCATTCTCCCGACACGAGCTTTGGATTTTAACATCCCCAATCAGACCGGACGTGACTGCATATTTATACATCCTGCACAGCCAAACCGACGCCCCCCCTCAGCACGGGTCTTAATCCGGACGTGAGAAGTCAAGGTAGCCATACTTCTATACCCCCAGATATCCATGTGGTCGAACAGAACAATTGTCCGTGGACATCTTTTCCGAAGACAATGGTCACCTGACAACTTACCTACAAGAATTGTCATCTTAGGGCAACTGCCTCCGGAAACTTCGTGTAATAGTCTCCAATGCACGTCGCACAGTTTGTGACTAAAGATGCAACGGTCACATCCGAATTTTCTTCGTACTTGGATCGTTTCTTAAATATTGACACACAAGACTCCTACAATCAAGATTTAAAAGAATAAAAAATATTTTAATTTTCCTATCGTCTATTTCTCGTTGTATAGCGTCCTTCTATTAAAGTTTATACATTACGCCAGAGCTTGCTGTACTTAATTACAGCGACTTTTGGCAAGGAGTAAACTCTACAGTAAAGCTGTTTGGATAGAGATATGGGAAAATTGACTGAAATCATCTCTTTCTAAATTTTACAGTCGCTACCATGAATTGGTTGATCGTTAATTTGGTGCAGGCATGCTTTCTTGTGGTAGATCTAATCAGTGATTCCTTTATCCATCGCTTTGACTTACCATTAGACGTAAAAAACCTGAAATTCATCTTATCTCAGTGTTATATAGGAAGTTAATGTGATTCATTCTGTCTTTTTGTGCTGGATCATTGTTTTTAGACACTGGGTGATACTGTGCTACTTTTTTTCCAATGAAACATATTTATAAAATTCAATTATCAATCACAACAAACAATTATAAGATTTTAGAGAAAAGATTTCCGATAGAATAATACAAGTTTTAATTCTTCTTTACATCGGAACATTCAGTTTTCAAGAGGTATTCGGAATGAAACATAGCGTGTCCTTCTTACTATGAAGATATTTTTATTCTTGACAAAACTATTCTTGTTGCTTAAAGAGATGACTGATTCTGTAAGGAAAATGTATTCAGTTGCCTTTAGCTTTCCTCATTATTATAAAATCTACTATATGTTTAAAGAGCCACATGTAATTAGTACTACTAATGTGTCGGTATTTTTTAAATCTCGTTTGACGATATCAATCGAATAATCATTCAAGGAAAAACCGAAAACAGTTGAAGTTTACAAATGAAGACAATGCTTAGTGACAATTGCTTTAGAAATAGCACTTGAAGTGAAGAAAATTATAAAATTATATATCCAATTCTTTACAAGATAAAATGACAAAGTTTTAGCAGACTTTATGTGGCAAGCTAGGTCGTTTGCCACGTATTCTATAAAATGACGAGAAACAGGTAGTTACAGTTGGTTTTTCACCGAGCGTAGTTTTGATCGAGCGAGCGAGAACTTATGTGGAACTCGCTTTTTTACAAATCGAAATTCACATTCATACTTTATTGTCATTAAATTATACAATGTAGTTTGTTACAAGTTAAACCGGACTCTGGTCGAGATCCATAGTATTTAGCCGGAGAAATAAGATAGCGAGAAATCCGGCGCGCTCTGAGATCTTTTATTTTGATTTTTGTGCTCCCAATATTGTGTATTTTGTTTTTGGCTTTCAAAAAAATTTGGCCATGAGCGTACCTGATGAAGGTTAATCCAGAAAAACCCTTCGAAGCAGTAAATTGGTATCTGTGATTTTGAATTAACACCAGAAAGAAACTCGCAGATCGGCAATCTGGTCACGAGATCATGTCTTCAGAAAATCAAATCTCGCTACAAGAAGCCAAGTTCATCACTTAACAGTTAATAACGCGGGATGATATGTCTCTTGGCGAAAAACCCGGTTTCTGGTTAGAAAACTCATTTCCGAGATCAAGATTCATAATTTTGCACGAAAATCAATTCTCGAGCTAGAAACAGGGTTTCTGGCTTAATACTGACAATCTTGACCGGTAATTCATTTGTCTTGCAACTGGGTTCAGTTCTCGCTACATGAAAAAATGAATCCAGTCGAGATTCAAAGTTTTGGACGAAAATAGATTGTCGAGCGAGAAACGAGAATCAATTCTCGAGCCGGAAACAGTTTCTCGCTCGAGAATGAAATTTCACTGGAAGAAATATTAAATCCCGGTCGAGATTCAAAGTTTTACAGCAGGAACGAGAAACCAGGTTTCCTGGATCCCTGTCGAGATTCATAGTTTTGAACGAGAATGAAATCTTGCGGGAAGAAAAATTAAATCCCGATCGAGATCCAACTTTTTAAGCGAAAAATTGTTTCCCGACAAGAAACCGGGTTATTCGTTCGTTAATCGATTTATATTAAAAACTGAATCTCGATCTCGTTCGGGGAACTAGAATTCTCGTTTCCGGTCGAATTCCTCACATAGACGAGACGTCTATAATTCATTGTTTTGCGGGATATACGTTCATATTAAATTTAATAAAGGGATTAAACCTTTAGTTAGTTTTTTTGCTATGGATTGGGAAATTTATCATATACAGCATGTCTAGACTTTTATTAATATTGAAATTCAGAATGAGACCAACTGTGCCAGTAGCAACAAAATATTATTGTACTTCATGTAAGTGCAGTGATATTTGCACTGATAATATTTTGCATAAAAGTCGGTGATTTCTATATGAAAACGATAGTCAAAACGGTATATAACCTTGGTTATATGCCACCTTATTCATCGCTGGGCTTTAACACTTGTTTAAAGCGTCTAGACGATAGTATGAAAAAGGCATATAATCTAGTTAATATGTCTTTTTATTCATTGCTGTGTTTATAAAGCGTCTAGACGATAGCATCGAAACGGCATATAACTTAGGTTATATGTCTTAGATGTTAATAATTATAAATGGTCATTTTAAATGTTTATATTTCAATAATATACATGTAAACAGGACATTCAGTATAATTATAATGATGGGGTCTTGTGAAGGTTATATGCCCTTTCGGGTCAGGTAATATGTCATTCAGACCTGGGAAATATTTGGCATATAGCCTGGACAAAAAACCATTATTATATATATAAATATCATTTTCTTATTCGTAAATTTTAACGACTACTTCCATCTCATCTATCACAGTGTTGATTGCCTTTATTTCTTTCGACAAAGAAAGTTACTTTAATGGAATTTTCCCTACATATCTGCCTTAATACTCCTGTCTTTCGCTTAATATCTCGAAAAAGCAAAAATACATTTTCAATGCAAATAATAAATGTGTGTATTAAAAGCTAACTTTATGCCAATTAAAAACATTGCTAGATTTCATTTGAAATAACAATGTAAAAGTTAATATTATTTAGTAGATAAAAACGTTTTGATTAGAAAATATAATTTGCTTTAAATAGTAACTATCTAATTATTTATTCAATAATACACGCATGTTCGACAATATGTGTGACACTTGACAAAATGTAAAAATAGTACTTCTTTCAATATGTTGTTGGATTATAGTAGTGCTTTTTGGAGTTTGTATCTTGTATTTTGTTTTGAGTTTGTGTCTTGAAGCGTCACGGTATTTTTACCAGTAGACGTAACTGAATTAGCAATTAGTCACTCTAAGATCATTCATCGATCATTCAGTTTCAGGTCACCTATCCATTTGATAAGTCAACAACTTCTTCATTCAAAGGGTAGAAACGTAATTGACTTTTCTGACGGATAGGAATCGTCGTAGCTGACAGACGACGAATCTCTCCTATGACTTCGTCACACTATTTGGTTATTTATATGTTATAAAATCATAGGTTTCGTTACATTTCAATTAGCAAACAAGATTTTATTTTACAACAAGATTAGGAAAATAGTGAAACAGAGCTAGAACTAAAAAATATGTTAAAAATTGTTGATTGTAAAGTATTAAAATTGAACTTTACAACATCCACCAGTTTATTTAGTTTTACATTGAAATTTTAAATATCGGCTTCCCTGGGAGCCGATATAAATGGTCAGACGCTGGGAGTTACAATAGAGTGACTATTTGTTAAGATGGCATTGATCAAAACTATGTTAAAACGAAGGATGTTAATAATTCAATTCAACTGATTGGTAGAAAAGAAGGATATACTGTAATTAATCCGAATGATCCTTTCATTGGGCTGACAAAGAATAAAATGTTCCTGCCCACATCGTGAAGTGTAGATTATACACTGACTGCATCACATTGACCATTATAATGTTACAATATCGTAACTTGCTACAGACTTGTTTACATTTTACTAGATCTAGCATTTCGTAGTCTCATCTTACCTATCACAGATTTGACTTATTCCTGGCCACGACTTTCGTATGACGGGTGATGCATGCATAGCAGGAGATGCTTACCCTGTCGACGTACCTGGTCTCACTCCTTATGCAGTTCATGCGATCACATCAAATGTATTTCTCGACATTGTATATTCCTTTGGATTTTATGAGCTTGTAATATCGGTATGGTACGCTTTCTTGTACTTTCGTGATTGCACTTGGTCTTAATTTATCGTTTTAAATCTTATTCAATTAACATATGGCGTACAGTGCGTTTCAAATCATCAAACAATGCATATATAAATTCAGCAACTTTAATAATATATTAATTGACACTTTAATATAGCTGGTCAGCAAGGTTTGACGTGAAAATAAATGTTGTTTACATGTAGTTCCTGTATTTTAAAATGTAGCAGTATATAATTGGAAATTTGTATTTTACATATGGAAACGTTATTTTGTTACACAGAATGGTTGCCTTTATTCTATAAATTAACTGCCACAAATGTGAGTGGGCATTGTTTTTGCAAAATAGTATATGGTATTGCGATCTCATTCTTGTCTGCGTCGAGCAGAGGAAGGACGCATTGTGTAAAAATGCACATGTATTACTGAATTCAACACAAGTATTGTGTATGCTAGAATAAAGGGCGTCATATGTAATTATCTACGAAGTCTACATAATAGCAAATGATCAAACTGTATGGCCAGAAACAATTGTATCTATACTAACGAAACGAAACAAAATTGTTGATTAAGAAAGTTCAGATGGAACAAACATTGTATAACGTGGACGAAACAACAGAAAATAAACCAAAACATACATAAAGAAAAAAACAAACAAACAAGAGAGATATATTAATGACATTAGATTTCAAGACTAAAGTACATGTAACTGATACGATAGAAGAAGACAACTCTTATTAAAACTGAAATAAAAAAACCCAACAAATTAACTCAGTATTAACTATAAATTATTGTTTTATGTAAGTTATATTCCCATCAAATATGTTTTGATCTCTTTGTGGAACATTGTGTAAGAAAATCCGAGAACCGTCCACATATATGTAGGTCTTCATTGCTTAAAAGCCACAATAATTTATTTCCATTGGAAAGTTGTTTGAATTTTTTATTTAAAACCTTTGAAAAAAAATATTCTTCTCTCTCCAGAGTACCTGGTGCAGCTGAGGATAAAATGTTGCTCATCCTCAACTGCCCCCATCTGACATTGTGTACATATGCGTGGGGTGGGGTGGGGGGAGGTGGGGTGAGGT
>JAOXYJ010141879.1:0-10932 GCA_028566555.1 Lithophaga nigra
AAATAACTTTATCTAGTTTATAAATGGTGTTCTCATTTTCGACAAAAAGATATAAATTTCTTTCCTTGTTCTTGTAATTATATCTGTTAATTATTTTCTGATAATGTTGGGAATTCACTGTAGAGATGACTGTACTGTCAGATTTTACATAAAATGAATTATATGTTTATCGTCTAAAGAAAGAAAACATTTGCAGTACCGCACTGGCGAAAGGTGAACGCAAAGCTGTCGAATAGCTGCCAACGCTTGATAGTGAAGTGTCCAAGAGGCGAACAAGAGTACACAGCGAATGGGCAACTTGACTGCCCATTTTGGACACCCAACAACTCTTTTTACAGCAACTGGCTTTCAAGCAAGTTGTCAAAGCTTTGACCATTCGTCAGTCTTTGTTGCCACCTCCAAATCATAATTAGAGATTTTTGGGTCTGCTGAAAAATTGTGAGATAGATATAACAGCTCGTCATTTAATTTAACTATTTATTGATGAAACAAATGTATTCTAATTTATTTAAAATGCTATGTTATATTTATACAGTCTTTTATATACAGTATACAAAATGGTGCCTATACAGCGAAAATAAAACCCGATCTCTGAGCTGAAGGAATATTCCTTTCAGTAGTGGTAACTTATTCTTTCAAGTCATGGCAATTGGAATTGTCTGTGCGTTGTATTTTTGTTTAAATGTCATCTAATCACACCGATAGGGTACTGGGATGGTAATACTTGGTAAAATAAACCTCACAACTTATTTGTCTTTACAAAGAACTTTTGCAGAAACGTTATTATAATAAGGTATTTAGTAAAAAATAACCTTTTTCCGTAGGAAGTGCTTATCTTGAATTATCTTTGGTTCAGATCTTTTTGCGAGTGCCTGTCCAATCATAACACCTCAAGAACTTGCTGATAGAGTTATTGAAATGTGTATGATATCTTCACGGCGTTACCTCTGTATTTTCTGAAAGTTGCATTTAATTTATATAAACGATCTTAAAAATAAAAGCATTATTTACCTTTAGATATTTAAGTTATTGACCAAGTAGAAGAATACAGTAGTAATGATAGGATTATTGGCTGAACACATGATGTGATCGATATTTTTTCAGCATGTGAATCGTGCAAATCCATTTTATAAGATTATTATTTATTTTTGAGATCGGCAAGTAAAGCATCTTTGAGAGAAATCATTTATATTTCAATTTTAACATCTTAGTGGTGGTTTTTAACAAAGCTGATATAAAATAGCAAGCGTTTTCGTTACTTCCAAGAATATATATAGATAACCTACCAATTCATACGCCCCGTGAAAAACGGGGGCAAATTATGGTATGCATCGCTCGTTATTTTTTTCTTTTTCCGCTGACTATTCCTACTTTCCAGTTAAGGTGATACACTGCAGATTGGAAAACACAAAAAAGAACTAAATACATTGTTTAAGCATATTGTTAAAAGGGCAAAAATGGACGAAATTTTAAGATTTTAGTCCGGCTTACTACTGCTATGGTTTCCAATGAACATTAAACTCGACAGACTGTAAAGACCAGATCTAGTTATATATATTGTTTACGTAGGTCAATCAAACCAACCTACATTTAAGAACTATACTAGCCAAATTTGACAAAAAGAGCAAAAGTTTCTTAGAGATAGTATTTTGCACCTAGGATTTATTAAAAAGCAGCAGTTATGGGTAATTAAAGGGTTTCCAAACAAGGGCCTTTAAAAGGGCGATAGGCATAATTCGAGATGCTAATTAACAGTATGATTATGGGATCTGAGCCAAAGAGTAGAAAGTTACTCATAAAAGATTGATGGTACTAGCTATGAGAAATAAAAGACCCATTATGTTAATTTAAAAGAAAAATAATCATGCTTTACACTGTTTTCACATAATAATTAATTACGAGATATGACTAGTGACAAACGTACAACTGCGACCAGGTTCGGGGTGTAGGTATATACACTAACAATACTCATTTGGACTGCGAAGTCTTGTTAAAATATTCCCTTTAGAATTTCCTTGTACATCTTTTCCTAAACAAATAAGATGTAGATTTAAATCATAAAATCATAGAGAATATCGCAACCGAATTGCCTGGGATTTTAACCAAACTTGATACTGAAGGCAGTGAAAGCGATGTATTAGATATTATTGTTTAAGTATTTGTATCGACATACATACAATAAAACATTTATACCCGCAACGCATTAAGACAGACAGAAGAGTTGTAATTCCCAAATAGAAAGATTGCATATGACTGCCAAAGTTAAAAGAAGTTAAGAGATTGTAGTAAAACCTTTTAATATTTTCGTGTGTATAATGTTTCAGTTAAATACTGTTCTTTATTTCCAATGCTGAAAATTTGGGCATTTCAACTGTACAGTGTAATGGTACAGTCTAATCTTGATATCTCTCATAGATGAGTTTGCCATCTCTTTACAATAAAATTGTAATATTCTAGGGATAAAAATGTAGAAATGTGACTTTTAAATAGTTTATCATCTTATTCATTGAAGCAAACTCGTTTAATTACCTAGGTTCTGAGTTTTATTCATTTAATGTGCCAATATATACTGCTTGCTGATACCACAAAAGAAAAGGTTGATCTCCAAAAATGTCATACGGAAAAGAGAAAGATTTGCAGACAAGAACAAAATTAGTTTCCTGGAAACTCTAAAATATTAGACAAAATGTTTAGCAAAAATGGTAAGAAAACCGAAGAATCAATCGACAAAAATCACCAATCAAGTGACGCACACAAAATCAGGATTAAAACAAATAGAAACAGCCAAACATCAAAGACAAAACAATAAAAAAAAATAAAGATGAGCCACACAGATCGCAACAAAAATGAGGTGCAATCGGGTGCTCCTGATGAGTAAGCAGTGCCTGTCTCTTATAGATACCCGCAGTGTTGTCAGGTCCGAGAAAAGGTCATGTTCGAGGAGTGGAAAGACAAAACTATGACCCAGCAAAAAGGTCCGATTTCATCCGGGAAACGGATATTCTGTGACAATCCAACATTTCATGATGACGGCCATAAAACTTTTGAAGGGATGACGACTTCAACCTAGGAGCAACATACCCTTTTTAGGAGCTTATTCGTCAGCAGTTGAATCTTATCCAGAAAATCATGGTACTGATCACAAGCTATAGGATAACGCATGAGTTGCGAAATGTAAACTCCATACGCCGGTATTGCTGGAATGGGAAGTTGACAATTGGAAAGATGAAGTCATCACGCTGGCCGTAGAGTTGTTTGTAGTCTTCCTCTGGAGTCGATTTCGAGGTGAAGGTCACGTTATCAAGCTGACTTAGTGGTATCCTTTGTTAAATAACAATAATCATGATGATGATAATACAGTTAATTGGAGAATATGTTTATTTCTACAAGCGATCCACAGCAAACGTGTACGTTTACTTGTTAACTTTCTTTGTAAACACTGTACTGTACTTCAGACCAGGCGATGGTTTTAGTCAATGAATATGATGTAATTTTCCTCCGTTACATCCTGTTATTTATAACAATTCTGAAATCTTTATATAGAACACATATGCCACCTTTTAAAAAGTAAGAAACAGAAACAGAAAAAAAAGTATTAATACAACGATAGTGTTGGTGCTCAAACTCTTGTTAAAAATATAAACAATGACATTACGAAGCTGGTGCATTAAGCACTTGGTCAAGAAGGTTGAGGCTACATCGTTCTTAAAAGCAGAGGTTATTTCTTTTACACTTGATTAATTTTCACACTTCGACCAACATACCAAACTCAACGTTACACGCTAAATTTGTAGCTTGTAAAATTGTATTGGATGTTCCAAAGTTGGAGGAATCTACTCTTCTGTCATAGTTGTCACCCGAAACAAGACAAAGTACCCATTTAAAATGGAAACGGAAAGTCAGAAAAACACTTTATGTAATACTTTTAATCCATATTTTTTTAAGTTTCTCTTTACTGATATTCGAGAGGAAAACAGAGAAACGCTTGCATATAATGTGTTTAACGTTCAATTGAGAATGACATTTGTAGATTATATATGTTCATTTTAGCAAACAACAAATGCAAAATGCAGAAATACAATATCTAGATTTTTGGCAACGATCCTCATTCCATTAGTTTTTGCCAAAAAGATGGAACACGCTGACATAAATATTTGGTGTTGGGTAAGGCAAAATATGTTGTGATTCAAACAACAAATACACCAAAAGTGAGATTCCACTGATGCTGGACTTTCCGATATTTGTTGAATTCGGTTGATGGACTTTGCTACACACACTCGGCATCCTATTGGGACATAATGTGTCCCCTACTTGTCAACTGATTTTGTATTCATATGAAGCAGACTTTATCAAAGAACTTTTGAAAGATAAAAAAGCAGAAGTGTTGCCAGGTCCTTTAATTTCCCATTCAGGTACATAACCGACATTCTGTCGCTAAATAATCCTAAATTTGGCAATTACTTACATTAGATCTATCCAACTGGACACTGAAGACACTACATGATCCGCTGTCTACTCAAATCTTTACCTAAACATTAATAAAAATGATCTCCTACAATCCAAGATCAGTGACAAAAGAGACGACTTTACTTTCCCTATGCTAAATTTCCTTTTCTGGAACAGCAATATACCAGCTGCCCCTGTGTGTGGTGTTTGTGTCACAAATGATACCATACGCTAGAGTCTGACTTTGCTACAGTGCTTTTGTATTGTCATACATAGAACAATTGAGTCCTATATTCCGGAATTTTACTATTCACGGACAGGACTTCGTGAAATCGCACGATTGGTGATACATAGCAGTAGATGCTTTCCCTGTCGATGCATCTGGTCTTACTCCTTAAAACATTCGGGCGGGTTCCTCTCGTTTGATTTTGGATTTGCTATTTGATTCGTGGATCCATGAGTTTTTATCTCAGGTTGGTCTGTATTCTGCTTAATCATAAAACCATCGATAATTCAAAATTACATATAGCAAATTTTGTACGTACAAAGCACAAAAAAAGGGCCTAACGAAAATACCGGTAGCCAAAATCTGGGTATTAAACTTTGCCAGAGAGAGTGGAAACCTTACTTTTATTAAAATTACGAAATTTATAAACTTTCAAATTCGATATAATAAATCATGTCAGTGCCGAAGCACTGACTACTGGGTGGATGATACCCTCGGGGACTAACAGTTATTTATTGGTGCCCTGTCTCTGTTGGAAGTGGTTCACGTTTAAAGCCAATTTGTGGATTTATTATCAAAATGTACACAGAAAGCAAACTCGAAGTGTTTTTTAATGTTGACTTAAATACAATAGTTTAAAGGATTCAGAAACTTGAATTCCTGTGCTTTATATCAGAATTCAGTTCTTGAATGTTTACCGTCGAAGTTCTTGAAAATTTACTTGACAATACTTTTTGTTGAAATAAGTTGAGAACTCTTCTATTACATATATATGAAATAAATATAAAACTCCTTGTAATACGTTAAGTAGAGATGTAATGACAGAAAACACATTTTGTCCTGGGGTATTCGGTAAAAAGGAATCAAACATTTGTAGTATCCAAGAAATTCCTGTTATCATAAATAATTTGACATATACAGAGAAATGAGTTTGATTGGTCTGTATATGTTGTTCATTCGTCGTTTTTGCCGTGTTTGATATTGTCCTTGCTGTCATGATAAAAAAGAAAATGTTTAACAAACACACAAGAATTATAGGTGTTAAGAATGTTACGACTAAGGCTATTGGCCGATTTAAAAAACACAGATCTCCACCATAGCCAATGTCTGATCCATTTTCATATATTGAAGTCAAAAGAATATTCATTGACACAATTATTAGTGGCGTACCATACGAATATAATAAATACACCAATAAAGTCAATAAAGTTTTGTTCTGTTTTGAGCTATCGGTATGTTTTAACATATTTTTCGTACTTCTGAAAACTCGATACATGTGCAGTGAGCAAACACTGAGGCATCCAAAAGTCACCAACCAGAAGTAGTGAATCAAGGTTCCAATTACTTTGCAGGCTATTTCATTATCCGTTTGATATAATCCAAACTGGTAAAATGCATGCGCATTAAACATTGCAAAAACTAAGGACATATTATTTTTCCCCGGTAAAGACCGTAAGCATGGAAATAACAAGTATGTTAAAAATGTAATTACTAGACAAATAAGTGAAATACATGTACAGACCATCAATATGACTCCTAAGATATCTTGAAATAAAATTTGTTCATTTTGTCTAGCCATAATCGATGAATAGAGGTCAGCACAAACTCTCGCTGTATTTGATGACGTTAATGTATACTCCAAATTGCTTATTTCTACTCCAATCGAAATAATTCTTAGTTTCAGAGTTTCATTGATCGATATTTCATTTTCTTGGAGCTCGACTTGTTTACATGTAAGTAGTTTTGTTGCATGTGAATATCTGTGCAAATTGTCAGATATGTTTGTTTGAAGAAAGCACATGTCGTTGAAACCATGATGCATCAATAGTGAAGGTAGTAGAAAAGCTTGAGAATTCTGGGTTACAGTAAACTGAAACTGGGTGCCATTATAAGAAAAATTAAACTTTGAATTTGACAATGACAACAGTCCTTCTTCTAAAGACGTCCTGTTCACAAGATATTTAAAGGATAATTTTTGATACATTAACACAGATATATCTGATTTCTCCAGAGTGGTTTCATTCTGGCAGTTTAAATCTGACAGGTAAATAGACGAACCAATTAGGAGCTTGAAATAATGTTTAACTAAATGATTAAGGATAAATAGTTCAATTTCTTTTTTTATAAGTTTCAGGAACGAAATCGAATCGTTTATACGTACTGAAACATAACCTGTTAGCTCAAATGATAAAATATATCCAATGCCATGGGTTATTTCAAGTAATGGCACGCATCCTCTGTCAGCAAGTATTCGTCCAGGATAACATGTCACATCAACGCACTTTTTCTGAAATAAATACAAATCAACTTAGAAGGTCTAGAAATAAAACAAGCAATGTAGACAACTATTACAATTATCATTTATTATTTCACTAAGTATTAAATGATTATTGATTTGTGGCAATTTTATTTCAGTAAATTACCGGATTTATACAATGAAATATACGATGGCTGCCACAGTATGACCCTTTCAGATCACCTGAGTATCACCTCGATTATTGTGAGGTTAATGTTGTCCTAGTTTTACGTCAAACGTTTGTATTTGATTCGTTATTGATCTACACGTGTATGATTTTGAGAACTTCAGTTATCTACTTATCTTTGAAGTCCTAAAATATTAAATATTCATGTTATTGAATGTATATGCGTTACTGTTTCAATGTACGGAGATAAAGAGTCATTTGAACGAAAATTTCCAAACGTTTTTAATTAATCATACCATCTTCACTTATTTCTTCAAGACCTATATTCATGGAACAGAAAATTTGAGAACATTCTTCTACTTATACACTTCAGAGAATAACAGCCCACCAGAATCGGTATTGACCCGGAGGTACAAAAAAATTGGTATAGGTACGAAAGATTGAAGTCCCGATAACCCTTTTAAACATGTCGGTCTCTCTTAATTTAAACAATTTTCTGTCTGCAACATTATGTTTTTTTAAATTATTTATAGAAACTTAGAATGATTGTTAACTGAGGTCGTCTTATCAATCTCAAATACACAAATATTATTATCAAAGTGATCTTTTCATTCCTTATTCATAAAATAAGTAGAAATTAATTGTATTAAACATTACTTTTCATTGCACCAAATATTCATTTTGACAAGTAATACTCCATCAGTAGGACTAATGCTGAAACGTTTAAGGGCCAAAGAGAAAAAATTGTCCTGTGGTTGCTGATGTATAATTTATAAAGCTTGCAGTTAAGGTCATGACACTAGATTATGTAATACTGACCAAGCAGTTAATGATTTTCAAGAAATTATTTTATCTGCATAGGTTTCATTGAAGGCCAAGTTCCCTCACAGAACAAAAATCACAAAAGAACAGCAAAAATGGTTTAACCTTTAATTACTGGATTTGAAAAATCTAAGCAGGATTTTGGCATTAGTCCTTTTGATACGGATTGGGCCATGGATGTTTCACTTTAAGTAAGACATATAACAAACTCAAGGAAGAGATGATAATATTATCGTATAATTATTGGCTATTTAATTTATCTACCCTGCACAAACCGATGATCCCTTTGACCCATCAAATTACATGGGTATAACTATTACTATCTATCTCTCTGTGTAATCGCATTTTAACACGACTTGAAAAATTATTTCTAATAATAAACTTGTACATGATGAACAGATTTATTTTTAAAATGGGCAGTCAAACATAAGATCCTATTTTCAAACATAAAACAATTATAAATGAGTATAGTAAAATGTCGAAAAGGGTATAAACCTTTTTTCTGATTTACGCATATTATTCAATCTGATTTAATTATTAAATGCCAGTTTTTTTAAGAACCAGGCAGTCGAAAAACATGACAAAAAACCCGCTGAACTAACCATGCAGATTTGACGTTTGATAGGTACTTAACAAGAAATGAAATATTTTTCTTTTTCTGTAGCTCTGGTAACAAGAGATAATTTTTATATAGAATGATAGTAAATTATGTGATATTCATGGAGTTATCTCCCCTGTTAAAACCATTTACAGTGCATTTCATATAATTTATTTCTCCCATTACCAGAATATAACAGGAAAACCAATTTTGTGTTTGTACATTGCATAAAAATGTTTTTGTTTTTTTAGTCACGTTTTTCCACTGCCTGATTCTTAGGCAAAGTGGCACTTCATTCAGCTTTATTTTTTAAACAAGTTGGAATCTGTAGAAAGTTTTAAGCTTTAATAAAATTCCTGCATTCCTATATTGATCTGAGGTTGATACTTAATTCATTAAGCCTCAGCGATTCCTTTCATCTAAACTCGATGCTTTTCAGTGCGATAATCTGTAGCCAATCTATCTAACTTATATAAATAACATAGTTGATTAGTTGTGTTCTCTAGTTACCTTAGGAACAAATATGTAACCTGCCTTCTATACGTAGATATCCAAATCCCTTGATGGTAGTCAAAATCGTCGTACTAACACTTTCAACTACTCCATGAAATAGGCCTTGATGAAACTTACTCTAAATCCAAAATTATAGTGTTAATAAAGGTTATATGTTGCCTTTCAGAAATTTTTGAGTAAATGGGATTGAAACTGAAGATGTGCGACATTAATTATAAATACTTTTGAACTCTGTTTTGCCTAAATGATGGGTAAACTATGCATGATATTTGTAGAAAAGGTCAAAAGCTTTTTAAATTGTAGAATCTATTTATCAATATGCCGTTTGCTGTTCCCAGTTTGTAAAAGCAGTGTGCTTCTGAGGTTGTAGATATGTTTAAATATAGAGAAATATTAACATCTGTAATTGAAACAGTGGAATATTAGTAATTGGTTCGGCTACAGCCGATTACAAAAACTTAATATTTCAATGCGTAAATATATCCTTGGATTAAAAAAATCAAACTCGGCTGTGTATCGTGAATTATGCGAGCGAATACCATTTATATATAGGTAATAACAATCTATGATACCAAATTTAGTGCACAATATGCGCATTTCGACAAACAATGTCTCATCAGTTGTGCTCGAGGCCTAAAAATATTGAAAACCAAAACAAGATCCAGAAGCTTGAAGAGCGGAAATACTATTACTTCTATTATCAAGAATATGATGCGGCTATACAAAACCGACCATAATGATATGTCATTGAGGAAAGCATTTAAAGAGAATGAAAGTCAAAACGCAAATAACTATGTTGGTATGAATGTATCATTATCATTTTAAACAGTTGAAAATTGATAATTTTTTACTCTGTCCTGAAAATAAAAAAAAACATTGACAGTCAGTATTGAAAGTCAGTAGTGTATTTAAATATTGCCAGTGTAAAGTTTTGGGAGGAATAGTTTAAAAAGCAATGAGAAGTTATGACATACATACAATTCGAATGTATTTTTAGATGTGAAAACAATTTATCTGCAATAAAAAAAAACGTTAAAAAAAATACCCAGTATCACACGTTTTAGAACTAGCTGAAAAACTGCATATTGAAACTGAAAGGTGTAATATTCTTAAAACAATTGTGAACAAAATTATTGAGCATGAGGTGATTGTTCCTATGTAGTACATATATTAATCATAGGCCTGCGCTATTTTCTATACTTCTTAATGAAAAAAATTATAAAGCTTGCAACAACAGCCAGTTTATATGGCTGTTATATAATGAAAATCAAGCTTGCCTCAAAGAATTACCTCAATTTACCCATTTTTGCTTCTACTTTGAAAGATAATTAGTTCTTTTTTAATAAATAAAATCTAGTTGATCCTACATCTCTGGATGGTATTACTGTTTTTCCTACAATCAGGAAGAGTTATCACTCATTCTACGGTTCATACTTATATACTAGTAAGTTAAAGATGATGTTAACAGTTCATTAATTGTACTTTTTAATTTGTTATAATGATTTCTCTTTCATATACTGTCTTATACTTTGCACTTGTCATGATCTATCCGTAGCTTTTTTAATCGAGTATTTAAATGATTTTCTGCTTACGGCGTCTTTAAAGCAAGTTGCCTTCAATTTAAGCTTTCATCGATATCTGTATTCTCTCAAAGCGTAATTGTTCAAAAGATTTTGCTTGATATATATTAGTTAATGTATAGAATGTACACAACATATGCACATTGTCAAGAATGTAATATTTATTCCTGTGCGGAACGAAACAAACGAGAATGCTCTGTAAAGGTCACATTTCTTCCCAATTTTAAACCTCGTGCAAGATAGAATTTATACATTTTACATATAATATATATATTTCTATAAAATAAATCAAACTGACCGAAAGAAGTACAAATGAATCAAACT
>JAOXYJ010141990.1:0-31016 GCA_028566555.1 Lithophaga nigra
TGATATGGAACATAATTCACTTTTTTAATAGTTGCTAGTGTTAAAAGACAAGGTAGCCAACCAGGCAACTGCTTGTTATTTTAGGTCACCAATTGCAATATTTGGTTGCCATGGCAACCTTTTCAGTAGGTAAAAATTGAGCCCTGAATTTCCATGAAGATTTTTAAGAGCATTGACATAGGATATAACTTTAGCTATGTCCTACTATGGTGGTCAACTTGGATTTCTGATTGCCAGCAAAACACATACTTGATAGAGAAAGATCCAACTACCATTCATACCAAGTATCTGTCAGTTTACTTTAAGCTGACCAAGCAGTTTTAGAGTAGAACATTTTTTTCTAGTCATGGAAGCCATCTTGGTTAGTGGGTAGGATCATAGGTCCTTGAATTTTGAGAGGAAAAAATAACTAATACTAACTACAGAGCAAAACTCATAGATCCATGAATCAAATGGAAAATCCATGGACTCAGTTGTTCATCCTGAAAATCCATAGACTCAGTTGTTCAACATGAAAATCCTTGGACTCAGCTGTTCAACCTATGATGAAAAGATGTCATCTCTTAGCTGTGACAGCAACACTTTGAAGTGATCTACCAAATTGTGTTGAAGACTGTAAAATTTAAAGACGCACAACTTTAATCTGTTTGTCTGAAATGCCCGGTTTAGCCACTTTCCTATCAACAGTTTACCCCTGAAAAAGGACCCTTCAAACATCATCTCAGTTACTTCTGGTTCCAATTGGTCAAGCCATTTCTTCAGAAGATTTTACATCATTTCTGGCTGTATTTTCAATTTTTAGTAACACTGGTCACCTTAGTTTGCTGTGCAGGCCAACTGGATATAATTTTAAAAGAAGACCATCTAAGGATCATTCAATTTTTTTAAGACTCAAATAAGCCTACTAGTCTGAGAGATTTTTAAGTTATGAAGATGGCCAGTTTGGTTGGTAGGCATGGTCATCAGATGCAATTTTGAGAGAGGACATTCCATTAGTACCATTACTCTAGCAGTTTCTGCAGAGATGATTTTTTTTAAGAACTCCACAGCTATGTTAAGGGGATTTATCATAATTCTATCAGTGCCAGGGTGTGAAATATACATGCAACTTAAAATTGAATAAGTTTCTTATAATGTCATTCAAATAGCCAAACTAAAATTGTTTCAGTATTTGTAATGAACGGGCACTTCATTGATGTGAAAGTTTTACCAAATAAGCAATGTGATTTGTCACGTGACCTACATCTGTACATTTGATAACGGAACAAATATTTTATCAAAGTGTCAGCTGAAGATGATACTTTTCAGATGAAAAGAAGATACGAAAGTCTTCAATGGCATTCATATTTTACAAATAATGCTGTGACATCGATATTAGAACCGTCTACATGTGTTTTTTCCTTTAAAAAATGTAAAAATTCCCAAAACTATCTCAAACTACACACTTTTCATGCTCGCTTCGTCTGTAGACAAATTCAAAACCATAGGTCACAGCACTTTTTCAAATCAGAAAACTTTTAGCTTTCTGCGCATATCTTAATAAAGCAGATACAAACTAGTCTTCAGCCGACACTTTTTATTTTTAATTGTTGATGAATTTCTTTTTTCAAGACACGTCATTGTTTACAAACGTTTGAAGGACGTTTGCAAGGGAGATAATCTTAAAAACGTCATTCAATGCGACGTTCGAATTATTTGATATTTCCTTTCATAATCGGAGCTTTACATGTTTCTTACAATGCAAATAGACGGTTTTTATGACAATAGCAAGTTATAATCAGTTCCATGTCCATCGTGTCATGTGTATAAAAATTGGGGAAAGGGGGGGGTGAGGTAAAAAGTTACTGAAGAGCTTAAGAGCAATATTTGATTTCTTTCACATTCTTTTTTTGTCCTCAGAAATTTTCACAATACGTGCCTCTTTTGGATGTGTTTTTTAAATAATACACAGGCTGGTGTGGTGATTGCAAAAAGGGGTAGTGGGGTGCAAGGAAAAAGATATGATCTTTTTCTTAATAACCAGTCTCTTGCTACACAGCAAAAATTCAGTTGGAAATCTCAATCCACAATTTTCCAATATGTAAATGTGGTTAGGTGTTTGGAGTTTTGTGGTTGAAAAAAAAAATGAAATAAAATCACCTTGTACATGCAACATTTCAGTACATAATTACACCATTTTTTGTATGAATAAGGAAACTAAACTCATTGTTATCTGTCCATCAACATCAGAACATGCATTTGTATGTTTAATTAATTTGTATTGGCTTAAACATTATACATTTTTAAAACAAATCATTGGTTTGTGGTAAGTTTGTCATGTTTATAAACCCAAAGTTTGCATCCTGAAACTTCCATTATCATTACACATATTTAACCTTTTTTTGGATTCTGTATTAAAAACTCTTAGTAGATGGGATATCTCCTTGACATTTATTCCATGTCTTCTCTTTTTATATCAATCACAGAAAATCAATCTCAATATCAAGTTTAAGTTGAAAACACTCATACTTAAAATCCAAATTTTAAAGACCTGGTGGTGAACTGACCCTAATCTTCACTTTCTCTTAAGTAATAAGCCAAAAAGAATTATCAGGAGTTATTCAAAAGGTACAAGGAGTGGGATACCACCCTTGTTGAAGGCCTTGTGAAAACCTCTAGTTTTTGAAAGTAGTACTGCTTGGTAGATGAGATATGGTCTCCTTGGCATTTATTCCATATCTCTTTTTATAAGTATACTAAAACAATAAAAACAATAAAAAAAAGGAGACAATGCAAAAGGGAAAAAGACTTTTCTGATAAATTTCATCATTTACATTTGTACTCATGCAGTTAATTCTCTGCAGCTGTATATCATCAGAAAAATTGTGCTGAACAAAAACCTTCTGTGCATAGTGCAATTTCCTTAAACTGACTATACATGTTAGGATTTGAGAAAATTTAACAATTACACAGGTAAATAGATAATCTTTTAATGCATCTGGTCATCTATTTCACAAACATTAGATGAAAACATTAAATTTGTATCTGTTTTAGATCTCTTTAAGTTTAAAGTTTACATGAATATCACTAATCCAATTAACACTTAGTTTATACTGTTGTTACCTTCTAATTCAAACATTTTATTCCATCTTGATGTAGAAATAAATGTACTTCACTTTATCATTTTTAGTGCAGTCCTCTCAGTGTATGAAAAGGGAAAATGCTGTCACACTTCCTCAAGATATTTAAATAAATAATCCAGTAGTAATTATGATCATTTCAGCACACTATTCTAAATTCACTACATCAATTTCAAAAAAAATATTTCTTCATTTTAATTTATCCATAATTCTACACTGTAATTAATGCTCAGTTGCCACTATGATATATAAATCCATTGATTAAGTTGGTTCTCCATTGTGATCCAACATTGATTACATGTAGCATAGTCTTGCAACTTCTGTGGCTCCCTACATAAAAGAAAAGAGAATTAAGTAAACAAGGTTTCAAATAAAAATTTCAATTTAATAAATTTTATTGACCTGTAAGTGTTATGTGTAAACAGATAAGAGCTTTACATCAATCATTATTTAACAAGAATATAATAACATACTTGATGACTAGGTAATTGATCTTTCATATTTTAAAACTTTATGGTCATTTTAGTGTCTAATCCATAAATCAATATTATGATGATGAACAAATACCAGTTGAATGCATTTCTGTTTATGAAATAATACTAACCTGCTGTTGATTTAGGGTATTGGGTTAAACTTAGATATATTGGTAAATAAACCATCAATCAGTCATCAGCTGAAAATAAAAGAAATTCATGATTAGTACAAGTACACTTAACTTGCACTACATGATTTTCTAAAATATTCCACCACTATTTCAATATTATTTAATAATAAATTTAATTTAAGTCTGTCTGATAAATAAAACAACAGGAAATATGGATGAAAATATTTCATTCTGATAAACATGCACAAGACTGAGTTTTTACATTTTAAATTGTCACATCAAAAACACTGGATCTAGATAAATTTTACTGACAATGTACAAATATCATAATTAATCCCTCTTGCATAAAATAAAAGGAAAATTTTATAAATAATATTGTTTAAGACATCTGTTTAAACTGGTAGCCCCTTTGTACCTATTAAAACCTGTTACTGAGCTAATCTGCTTCAGTATTGTCAGTTTTATATGTAAATTTGGTTCACATTTTTGCATCAATTAGGGAATACCATGTGCGACTTGAAAAAAACATCTTCAGAGTCTGTACATGGAACAAATTGGATATTGAAAACAGTAGAAAGCAAAAAAATATTATTTTTCAACAATTCTGTATAAAAATCTGACTATACCCGTACATATATATACCCCATAAAAGTTTGTCAATAAAACACGAGAAGGGGAAAAGGGGGGTGTTCTGTAACAAGTAACCATGAACGAAAATACCAAAACAAATCTATCACTATACAAACCTTCTACAAAGTAGTCCTTGTGGGTTATCTGACCTCTCCATTCGAATATGTCGCTCTCATTTACCAGCTGATTTAAAATTTGTTTACATGTGCTTCGTGTTCGACGGCAAGCATCAAAATGACGTGGACATTTCGAGAACAAAAACAGTTAGATTTGTGTTGTCTTGCAAGTTCAAGCTTTTGATTGTCAATAAAAATATTCAATATATGCTTTAATGTTCCGTCAAGAACTGCATTTTCGCTATTATTCTTCGTTTAATTGTTAAAAAACAAATAATGCCCGTAAAAATAAACTATATTCTCCCAACGTCTATGACGTAGTTTTTAGTGATACGACCTAGGACCGAAGACAAATTACCAACGGACTATTAAGGGTCTGAAACGTCCTTAAATCTCCCGTGCATAATGTATTTATAAAAGCAGTTGTGTTGCAAATAGGTTTCTGAATGTCAATAGGTGCTATGTGGCTTTATTTTTCATGAAATAAAACTACAAAGCATTGGAAGGTGTAAAAGTTTTGATAAATCCAATACTCTGAATAAACTAAAAATAACGGCACGCTTTTCCAATAAGAAATATATGTTTAATCTACCTTTTTCGGTTTTTTTTCTCTGACCTGCAAGGAAGTTGCGGAAGCGAGGCATAGCTTTTGCTTTATGTTTTTTTTTCTTTTTTTCTTGAAAAGTTCTCTTCTTCTGTAAATGACCAATGAGAAGGTACGTTTTTGGTTGAAAATGGCCCTAAAATTAAACTCAAAAAGCCTTATAAATTACAGATTGGACTATTAAGACAATGTTCTTCTATAGAACAAAAAATTTTTGCATTTATTTCTTTAAATAATCATAAAAAAAAACGCTTAATAATGACAAATAGTCCGAAATTGCGGAAATCTGGATAAATTTTCCTATTTTGACGAATACTATACAGAATTTAACATTCTCCGCAGCCGTCGCCCAAAAATATATTTGTAGGAAAAGTTTATTACATAAATATCTACCCGTAGGCAAAAAATATTTGTAGGCGACGGGTGCGTTTTATATTAGCGCACCCAAAATGTAACTGAATTACTCCGTTTTAGTTCAAATCCTTCATTTTTAACAACTTACAGATTTGATGACGTCATCATGGGAAATATGTCATCAAAACTGTCCAATATCTGTATATCTTGTAAAGCCAATATATCAGTACTATAAAATTATCATTCTGTGGTCTCTGCTGACAATTCGATTTTTCGCCCAGTTTACAGGACCGGAAAGGTTTCAAAACGTACCTTCTCCTTTGGCGTCAATATAATTCATAGCATAAAATTGTCAACCAATTATATGACATTCGTCGTTGGCCTAAATTGTATTGCCGGAAAACCTTGGACAGTTCACAGGAGCTCAATGATCCCACAGAGCTGGCCAGCGCGTCCCCAGGTTGCGGATAGGGGGAAACCCTCTCGTTGTGGGTTGTCAGGCTATAACTCTTTATTAATTATTATACATGATAGGTAAAAAAAATTGGCTATGCATATACATTATTAAGAGTACATGTGCGACTGCCATACTTCTTATCTTCTTAAACTCATTTTCATGGTCGACTGGCTTAGGATCTCCGTTTTATGGTCCTTTGTTTAGGTCAAGTTTCCATGCGTTGGTCAGTTTCTCAATGACTATGCACGTATGGTCAACAGTTAGGTATGTATGTATATACGACTAGAAGTACATGACAGTCTGTTCCAAGTCCAATGCCCTAGTCCTGATGTTCACGGGTTATAGCGCAATAAGTATACATGGTAGGTCAACAATATTGGTATCTATTAGGAATGCATTTCAGTCAGCATTCTGTCCAATGCCCTTTCACTGTCCATTGATTAGGTTCAAGTTTTCATGCTAAGGGTTTTTGGCCAGTAATTATACGCGGTAGGTCAACATACTGAGATGCATATCCAATATTCAGAGTACTATGTGTCTTGTGTCCTTGACCTCATTTGCATTACCCATTGGTAAGTTTTCGTGCTTGTGTTTTTTTTTCATCAACTAACAACAATATTGTGTTTGTCTATTAAACATGAGAACTACATGTCATTCTTATGTATTTGACCTCATTGTCATGGTCCATTAAAAAGCTCGACATAGTTGTTCCGACGGCGATGGTTGTAGATTTTTTCTAAGGGCATAGGAGGAACAAATTTGATTTTCATATAATTCGTAGTATGACATTGTCAACGAAAGTTATAACATTTGTCCTTTCCCCAATATGCATTGTTCAGTAACAATATTTGGTATGCATAAACAATATTAGAAGTATATGTCAGTATGTCATGTGTCGCATGTCCTTTACCTTATTTTCCTGGCCAATCGACTAGAGTCAAGTAGGTCAAGTAGGTCGGTTTCTCAGCAAATATTCATAGTAGATCAACAGCATTTGGTATGTATAAATACATGTCAATTATATATGTCTCAAGTCCTTGACCTCTAGATTGGAGTCAAGTGTTCTGCTTCGTCTGTTTCCTATCTTGATAAATAAAGAGTCTAAACTTAATGAGCTTATGAGTTCTTTGATCTTCCTGTTAGTATAGCATGGACTTGACCAGCAATCAAATTCAATATTTTGTCCTTATGTGTGTTTTGGACATCTATGCATAATAATTTAACAATAGTTTTGTTAGTCTCTTTGTAAAGATGGAACGCAACTACTTCTTTAATATATATCTTATCTTTTTCATATTTGTTTAATGAAATGAGCCAATGATATGAAATAATGAATTTTTATTAAGACATTTATGATGAGCACTTTTTTAGAGACAAAGTTGTGTATAAAGGACATGTATGTATATCAGCTTTGATTATTTTCTCTTTGCCTTTCAATACCTACATCACCATGCAGGGTATTGAATTCTGAAAGTACAGAGAAATGTTCTAAAGTGTTTCAGAAAGATTGCTTGTAGTTCGCCTTCATTCTGAAAATACATTTTAGCAGAAGGTAGTCATTATAAATTAAACCTCGGAAAATGTGTTTTTCGATTTTTTTCTTTTATTTTACACTCATATCATATTTTTCTTTTCAAAATGCGAATGCAATTAACACGGAAAGTCAGATATGGACATATTGCAATTTGAAGCAACAATGGTTAATATTGACATTTAAACATTGATATTGAATAAGGTGGTGTAATTCGTCATATGCGTGTGGTCTATGTACGAAATGAAATGCTGCAAATCTTTCGTTTTATGACATTCCTTGTTGAATGAAAAATTGTGTAGGAAATTAAAGTATCTCAAAGATTACTGTTACAAAGGCATATGCAGCAGAAATTGGTTTTTTTTTTTTTTTTGGCAGAGCTGCAACGAAGCTGAAGTCGGCTTTATTTATTACCAAGTGGCAAAAACGTACAAACTTTGAATTAATGTGTATCCGGTCACGATTTGTTTTGCCTGATTCTTAGGCAGACTATCAAATGATATCTCACGTATGATATATGGTGTGTTTATTCTGTTTACCGAAATACACTCCCCTTCGATATGCATTACTATTGCAGTGTGTGGTAGAAAACGAAAATGAATATTAAAGATTTATGACTTATCAAACTGGTCTGTAATACATTGTAAATATGAAATAAACTATTTCTTTCCGAAAAAGGAAAAAAGATAAAATCAGCGTCGTTATAAAACTGATTTTACTGGAACGTTCATTACAATGAGTATTAATTTAATACCCTTTGGTTGAAAGATTTCTTGCTTAATGTTCCGATTAATTTGGGTATTATTTCGGTTAGTATTATTCCAAAAAAATCATCTAGTTCGTGTGAATTTTACTTTTATTACTTGACAATTCTGAATTAAGATACTTGCTTTCTTATTTCAGTATCAAATACTGTTTGATAATGCTGCTATTTCCTAGGATTACAGACTGAAAAAAAAAATCAACTAGAGGCTCAGGAGGCTAAGTCTGTATCGATCACCTGGCACGAACAATGATAAATTGTCCTTATTTGTGATAGTTGATGTCTGGATAGACCAAAGAAATGTTTGATATTTAAAAAGAACCTTACACACATGCCGTCAGCCAGTTAGAATTAACAAGAAATTTTAAAATCTGCAAAGTTTGTTGACGAATAGGAACGGCATGAGGAAAGTTTATACAGGACCTCTCATAGATTCTTCTTGTCAAACATCTGTCAATTTGGTCAAAGGGTTTCAGATATTTTTTCTCTATATCAGCCAATCAGAAACAAGAATCACCCAATGCGGCAATGTTTATCGACGTATCGGGACGAAATGAGGTAACTTTATAAAGGTCCTGTCGTAGATGCTAAGTGTCAAATATCAGTCCATTTGACAAGTAGTTTCAGAGTAGATTTTTTTTCTAAATCAGCCAATCAGAAACAAGAATTGCCTATGGCGTCCACGTTTGTTGATGGAAAGAGATGAAATGATGAAACTTTATAAAGGACCTTTCAGTGATGTTTTCTGTCATATATCAGTTAATTCGGCAAATTGGTATCAGAGTAGAATTTTTTTTCGATATCAGCCAATCAGAAATAAGAATCGCTAATGACGGCTATGTTTGTTGACGGATCGGGACGAAATGAGAGATGTTTCCTGCCAATTTTGGTTTCATATGGCCAGAAGATTAAAATGTGTAAGTTTACTACGGAGGACAAAAGCTCGCATGCATCATGTCAGCAGAGCTAAAATTAAATGGTAATATATTTGCTGTTGACATATATAGGTAGAATCTAACTAAAAGTTTTCGTTTCTCTCTATTTGTATAAATACGAACATTTAGGAATAAATCTCTTGAATCTTGAATTATTTAAGAATAAATCTCTTGAATCTTGAATTATTCAAGAGTTAAACCCTCTTGAATCGTTTAATTGAAAATACGTACGAACACGTGTTATATCCTTTCTCCATAGCACCTTATAAGTGTAAATTTTCTTTTTCAATTCTGCACGCATTTTCACCCGTCTCAACCCTTTGGAGAAATGTTATAACCACACGTGGGAAAAAATGTTGCGCGTCATTTCTCGCCAAATCCGTTCTGAAATCTTTTTTTTTTTGGCATTTTTCATCCATGCATTAAAGAAACAGATTCTCCAACGTTTAAAAATAAGGAGAATTTCGTTATGCTGTAAATGTCTTTCAAGGAGTAACCTCTCACCGGCAGCATTAAAATCAATATATACGAAGACCAATATCCAAACATAGTGAAAAGAAGCACTCGAATCTAAACAAACCGAAATAAGTAGCGGTAAAGACGGACAACAAACATGTGCAATTGAAGCCTCTGTAATTTCCAAATTATATCTCATGATGATTTACAATATTATTCAAACCTCGATCGTTAAATTTTACAATTTTCATCAGCTCGACAAAGTACCGCAATTAAAGCTTAAAATTTAACGATCTCAATTTTTCAAATATCGTAATCCACTGGGTAGTTAGAGAATCTTTTTTATTTATTTATTTTTTTTTATTTATTCATTGTGTAAGTTTTCCTGCATAGTTCATTGTTTTTAAACAAGAAAAATCAAGCTTTTGTTCTGTTAAGGGTAATTAAATGCGCATTCCTGTCTATCCTCTAGTCAGAAATTGTCACATGGTGCGGACCAAAATAAAAAAAATTTTCGTTCCTGCAAAATATGGTTTTGAAAATTTAATATATAACTTTAAACTAAAAAGGCATTTGTCAATATTTTCAGTATATATGTTCCTTCATATATTTTCTTATATTATCCAGCATTGAAATAGTTTCAGTGAAACCCCAAAGAATCTAATATGGTCAGTCCGAACGATTTTAAGCTCGCTGTCTATAAAACAGAACATATATTCTCTGGACAGCTTGTCCCGTTAATTGTTATAATTTGTTTTGTATAGCTTGAGTTATAGCAACATTCTAAACTCCTTTGTGAGACTGCACTGCATGCATATTTATACTGAAAGACCCATAGATACAACATACATGGTTGGGGGCATATTGCTTTAAAGCGACTTAAAAAATAAATTTGCTCAGCGGAGGGAGGCAAAAAAATTTTTGGGATGTTTTACATGAAATATTCTTAATAACCGACAACAGTAAAAAAATCCTATCAAAACAGTGAACATTGGAAGGAAGGAAAACAACCGCAAACACTGATGGAATCTTTTGAAATAACAGTTGACAAATAAGAAAATTATGAGAAAAAAAGAGAACAGACCACACCTCATATATAAAGAACAGTGCTTTGAAGTTGGAAAAAACTGTTGACAAAAACCAAAAATTTCTGAAAACAGGTTAACAGTAAAGCCTCTTCCCAGAATAAAGTATTAAAACCAATGCTTTTTCTTGCATAATATCCTACTTTTGATTCACTTTAAACCTAGTGCTTTCTTTCATTCGTGTTTTTCCCTTGTCTGATTTGTAAGCGTACTGACACTAAATGCAACCTGACTTAGTACAGCATATGCAGACTGACAAACAAGCACTTTGTGTTAAATTAATTACTTTTAAATCGGAAGCTGTACGGAATGTAATAATTGTGATTTTAAGATTGATATTAACGTCAATCCCCCAATGCATTTATTTACGAATATCATACATGTTTCAGTTATGATTATGAGAGCAAATGATAGTCAATTTAGTTATTATTTAATTATCATTTTCATTTCATCGAAGGTCAGAGAAGGTTTCATTTATAATTCACCAGATAAATTTTATTCTTAAATTTTGAATTAAAGCATGCCTCATCCACTCGATTTATCGTTGTTACCGTCTTTGCAATGACATCAAACGATTATTGATGACCTGAAGTCTTGTTGCAATGCATCAAACATGTATCTATTCATAGTTTGTTTTCAATAGATTAAGAGGATTGTCGTTTTTTACAGATTGTTCTTATTTTCATTTACCACGGGGCCTTTTACAGTTTGCTTTGTAGTATGAATCTTTTTGCATTGTTGAAGGCCAAATAATGACATCTTGAAATATAATTTTTTGTTATTTGGAATATTGTGGATGTCTGTCGGATTGATATCCATACCACATCTTCTATTTCATATAGAAAGAATTATTATACTTTGTCGGTTTTGAAAAATTCATAGTCTGTGTGGCCACAAAAACATGCGTACAACATTAAAATAAAACATTGATAAACTTGTATTTTGTTCGTTCCTCTAGATATACAATATGTATATTACACGCATGAAACTTTCACTTTGACCGGAAATCTAACCACAGTCTACAGGTACTGCAGAATGACACGCTTGCAACTACACCACCAGCTCTTATGATGTTTATGTACTAGTTAATTTACCATGTTCTTTACTTTGAAAAGTTATGAAATAAATTGATCATGACAACTCGTAAAAGGAGCACTAGTGTTTGATTTTTGTAATATCTAATGATTTATGCACTAGTCTACCTTTGTGTCGGAAGAAAGAAGATCCTCAACTCCTTTTATTTTATTGTTATTACTTTATTTTATTTATTTATTTACTTTTTTTATTTAATTTTATTTAATTTTTTTTTGTTGCTAAATACAATCTTTTTTTTTCTTATAAAAGATTTCCAGACTATAATTTTCATGATTTACCTATTGTTTTCTAATTTTCTTTCTTGGTGTAAAATCAAGAGAAATAATTAAAACAAAATGGATAACTATGATCCCAACTCCAATATAGCCAATAGATGTGCTAGATACCCGGTTGTCTTTAGCACTTGATTTCGACATTCGGTAACGGGAAGTTTCTTGCTTATTTATTAGCAATACGGTTTCCAGTTGTTTTATTCTAGTCTGAAGTACCTCCTCTGTGAAGTTGAGTTTTAACTTTGTAAGCGTACAAGGACAAGGTGAGCAGATATATGAGTTAGACATGTCTGAAATAGAAAGGAAAACATATAAAGTGATCGGTCTATGGATGTCAATATCACTGAGGTAATATTAAAGATATTAGAGATGTAAATTCCATAATTTTATGTGCATTTGTTGCAACCAGTTCAGGTAAGAAGGCATAGAGAAAACAATTTCCAAACTTTTAAACCGTTCTGAACTATCGTATAAGCATGGTTTACAATTTCAATACTTTAAATTATCCATTCAAATAGGTAGCAAAGGAGAAGACTGGTTATGGCCTGTTTTAGGCTCATAAAACAAACAGCACTAACTAGGACTTATTGATCTTTTTTATAAAGTGTTGTGTCATACGTAGTGGATTCAGTGTTTTTTTTTCCCTTTGTTCAAGCACATTCCAATCAAATGTAAAAATGGTTTTATTTTCCTTGTTTTTGACTTTACAATTACTGATCGTATCCGTATTTAGTGATATATTTAAATATTTCAACTGAACACGTCAGCTATTTGCGCATGCGCACCTAAATAAAAACAATATATATGATTTTATGTAGAGCAATAACTACTATTCATATGGTAATTAAAGATATTAGTTTATCACTATTTAAAACAGCTTCAATTTTAGAGCCAAAGCAGGCTGATTACTTTAATTGTTTTATATTTGAAAAGACGTATACATAGCTCGGTTAACATGCTTGTATTTGTTTTAATTGTTTCGTTTTTGGCTGTTTGTACCACTAGCCACATCTGTTTTAGTTGTATTTACGTACATTCCTGGCTTTGAGCATTTTTAAAGAGATGTGAATGATTAAACCTGCTATTAAATGCCACAAATCGATTGTGCAACTTAAGATACGTTTTTAATAAAAAAATAACAATTGTATTAATAAAAGATTGTACATTTGGGGTAAAACGGATTTAAAGTGAAATGATAACCAAAAGCTATTTAGATGCATATTCACAAGGTGGGATTTGACATTTTCCGTATCCGTCACCTATAAAGTTGCTTGCAAAAAAGTGTATTACATAAATATCTACTCGTGGCCAAAAATATTTTTGACCGAATACAAAATGTAACTGAAATTACGTCAATTTAAAATCTTTCACCTTTTATTCTGCAGTACGTACAAAATTTGATTAAGTCGTTATGGTAAATATATCATCAAAACTGTCAAACATGAGTGTTTCTTTGAAAGCATAAACATTTACCTTATGAAATTATTATTCATTGATCTTTATTATAATTTGGGGGTTGCCAATTTACAGGGCTGTACATATCTAAACTTAGTACCTTCTTTACAGATACCGATACTATGTAGACTGAACTTCGATTTCGTTTCATGAAATAGTTTTTCTTACTGTACATGATATACAGACGAAGACAAAACAAAAATTTGTTCAAGTGATAATTAACACCAATTCAATTTTTACCATTTTTGAACTAGATGGAAATATAGATTTGAAAGACAATTAACTTATAATAACGTTTAAAAATTACCATTTATGCTTGTCGGATTATCAGGCGTCGCATCAGTCCTGACCATTTCCACAGTGAAACTTATTAAAGTATTTGTTGTAGCCAATTCAGTTGTCCGCTGAGTATCTTGTCCAGTCGTAATTTGAAAATTCAGATGTTCAGGATTAGTTGAGTGAATATATGATGGCAATGGTACGACTTCAGTCTTTGGCTGGGATTTTTCCGATGTCGATTGATTACAGTTTGTTGTGTCGCTCGTAGAGTAGTAATTGTTGTCATCAGTCACTGAGAAGGATTTATTTTGTTAAAATAAAAGAAAAAAATGCAAGTTAAGGTACGAACTTTTCAATTACAAAATTCTATATAGTTTGAAAATAGTACAAGGTACAGAAAATGGTCAGGCAACAAGTTGTTCTAAATTTTACTGCCAAACTGAAAATTTGAAAACTGTTTTCACAAAGCTTCTATATAAAGCTTTGCACAAATAGAAAAATGCATTTTTTTGCCAAAATTTTGTTATTAATTTGACTGAGTATTACTAGGTACACACTAAAGTGCAACAATTTAATCCCTCCATTTTCCTTTCTTTTGTTTTACGTACAGTTCACCGTCAGCTCTTTTATCTCTGTCCATTGACTGTGTAGAAAATCTTCAGAGTCGAAAGAATGTTTCATTCAAAATCATAAAGTTATGCATTAGCCGCACCTGTCAGATGAGTACAGCCCCAAAAAGAATGCGTATAAATAAAATGTGTAAAAGTTAAAATGGTAGTAAAATTGTGGACAAAGTCAATAAAATATTTTCTACTTCAAACTGTTCAAAAGTTATTAAGATTTTCTTGTTTTTTTTTAATTGTATTGAACCCACCTATGGATATTTTTAATCCTCTGTTGTAACGCGATCGCGATGGATGTGGTAATGCCGGACATCCGTCCGCCTTATTATTGCTCTAAATATCCTCCGATTTAAATAATATTTATACAATAGCTTTAACTTCATGATACCTTGAAGGAGTTTGAAGACGAGTCCTAGTCAAATAATTTTTGTAGGTGGTATTCACCTTAATCACTTAGAAAATTAACCAAATGTCCTTGTAAGGGCGCTCTAGCAAATTTATTTCCTATCAGATTTAGGTAATATTTATACAGTAGCTTAAAGTTAATGATACCTCTAGGGAGTTTGAAAAAAATGAGTCTTGGTCGAATACTTTTGTAGAACATGTAGTAATGCCACGTAATCACTTCAAACATTCACACAATGTCCTTGTAAAGGCCCTAGATAATTTATTATCCCCTCGTCTAACGAATTTTCGGAGCGATATAGCTCGAACGGTTCGTCCGTCCGTCCGTCCGTCCGTTCGCATCACTTCTTAAGTTTTGCATTGAGATCCAGATCTAAGATACTACATGCATTACTTCATTTTTATTTCGTCACTAGATGGCTGTTGCAGATGCAGCTTCAACAGACCATTGCATCATTTGACCCATTTTCCGCATGACTGAGGCTAGTTGGACGCTGGTTCAGTTTTGTGGTTATGTCCAGATATAAGATACTACGTGTATTACCTTAATGATATCTAAACAGTAATGCAGTTTCTACTGAACGTTAGTCATTTTGACATATATATTGTCCTTATGTCTGACCATGGTTAACTTTTGTGTTACGGTCTATATATGGGATACATCAAGCCGTACTTCAAACTTACTATTTCGATTCGCTATGGCTAAAATGGTAACGCAACTTGTAATAATTTCCAAATCCAAATTAACGGTGGAGGAGGTTAGCTATCGTTTGCGACTGCTGCATCGGTTTATTTTTTCTCATTCGATTTAGATAACATTTATACAGTAGCTTTAACTTACTGATACCTCAATGAAGTTTGAAAGTTTATCTTGGTCGAATATTGTTTAGGAGTTATGCCCGTAATCACGTGCATTCTACCTTATCTAATTATTGCATCAAAAACTAGTTTCTTCGCAAAACATGTCTATAACAGATGATTACGTTACTTGTGCAACATCAAGGACTTTCATTAACAGCATTTTTCGATTGTATTTATTACTCCTTTTTTAGGTCTTTCTTTAAAATAAACAATTGTACATGGGTATAAAAATGCATAAATTTGTCAAAATAGTTTTATCTAAAAAGCTGTGACTTAACAACTTTGCATCAAAGGATATATTATGTTTGTTACTTACGACAAACCGGTATATCACACATTTCGTATCTGGTGTTGGGATCTAATGTGAAGCACCAAGGTGTGTATCCAGTGTCGTAATTTCGACAATAATTCTCGGCATTGAGTATACCGTATTGGTGGGCGTGTGGAGACTGTGATGCCCAGTGTTGACATATTTTCCCGGAAATTGTTTTATTTAGTTTTCCTCTGTATGTAAAACCGTGCTCATCATCTAAGCATTCTGGAACTGAATATGAAGCTATTGTAATAAATGATCTTAAGAGCATATGATACATTTAGAGGAATTCTAAATGTTGAAAAAATATGTATGTATCAATAGTTTTGAACTTATTTGGCATGTGTTTAATACATGTATATACAAATTCCAAATCATTCTGCAACATAAACTTATGTGACCAGTTCACACGGAGTTGTAATACCCTATACAAATTGCTAGTATTGATAATACGACGTCTTCCAGACACATTCTTTAAAGATACAATGTAATAAAACAAAACCAGGTCAAAGTTACTCTTATCCTTCTTATGTTATTGTGTGTGGTTTACTTCGTTGAATTTACTTAAGTCATATCAAACAACTCCTTCCAGAACGTAGTATAAACCACTACAGATTTATTTTCCTTTTAAAACATTAAGTTGTCCATTAGACATGAGTTTGCAAATTGTTAAATATTACATACCATCACACCAGGCGCTACCTCTCAAATTGAATGATTCAGAAATGCAAATTTCGTCCTCATAAATTGTAAAATCATACCAATCATATTCTAAGCGTACTGTTAAATAACGGGTTTACCAATGAAAATCACGAAAAACAATGGTATTCCTAGATTTTCTGTTGCAATTCTGAATAGTCTTTTAATCTAGTATGGTTCAAATGAGCCATATTGTCATAGTCAACCATAAAGGGTACGCCCTTCTCGTCTTTCTGTTGCATGGATTTGCGGATGCTTATTTTTATAGTAAAAATACTGTATTTTTGTTAATTTTTGACTTCCATTTATTGTTAGCATACCTAATTTAAGAGGTAAAAAAAACATACATTATAATATCTTACAATTAATTATTATTTTGCCTTACCGCTATCACAGGCGTGTTCGTCTTCTCCTTCAGGGCAGTCCGCCACCCCATTGCAACGCCATAAATTTACTATGCATGACCCATCACTGCAGCGAAAGAAATCCAAGCTGCAGTCTACAAAATTATAAGTTTTAAAAAGTAAGACTGTAACGTTAGCAAATTCGTTAACCGTTTAACCGGCAGTTATTAACCGAACTGGTACCGGTTAAACGCGAAATATACAGAAATAGTTCTTGTCAACACAAATAGTTTAAGTCTAGCTAATGTCTGGATAAAAACAATGTTATGATGTCAAAATTTGAACAATCGACGTTTTTGAATGAATCATTGTATAAAGTCAATTATTATAAACATTGTTTTATCAAGATTAGCACAAAGTCTTACATTGAACCCTTTCCCTGACAAAATAAGCTCTTAACTTTATTGTATTCATACACTTTGTAAATATATAATAACGATATATATGAAGTAAAGATGCCATTTGTTCAGGAAAGTTTTTTTTTCAAATATCATTTAAAAGTAATAAGGCTTTATTACATGTGCAATTGGAACACCACATTATGCAACTTTAAAAACTCATACGACTTTAAACGTTAAAAGCTCACTTAAACTGTCTTCAAATAGTTACAAAGAAGCACCGAGATTAAATGTTTAGATTGCTTTAGCATAGCTTGTTGTATATCGGATTCCTTTTAGGTCTAATTAGGGTTGTTCCAAAAGTTAAACTGTAGATTTACTGTGGAACTGCTATACCATCCCTAAAATCAAAACCTATGATAACTATATGTAAGGCTTGTGTAAATGAACTAAATAAATCATAAGTAAACCAATACAGAAGGTCATATTAATCTAGACCAGTACCGGGAGAGTTGGAGTTTTCCTGTGAAGGTAGAGAATCAACAGAACTTGTATACCAGGGGCCGTGTTATCGAAGCTGTCTTAGGACTCGGATATATCTTATGATAGTCCTAAGAGATCTCTTAGTCCTAAGTGAGGTTATCGAAAATGTCTCAACTTAAGATTTTTATCCTAACTTTAGGACAACAAAATAGGTGTCTTAAGACCATCCTATCTCTGTTTTTGCCTTCAAATCGTAGTATTATTATTGTAATTCTTTGTGTAATAATTAGTTAATATCATTTGATAATGGTTTTCGTAATACCAAAACTCATTTCATCAATTTGAAGATTTTATATATAAAATATTACGCACTTGTTTACAATATGAGTTAGGATCATCCTAATTCAACTAAATGTAAAGAAATTAGTGAGTAGTTGTTATACCTCTGCATGTCAATACAGGTAAATAACAATACTTCTACACATATTTCTTATTAAGTTTCATACAAATTTTTACATGTACTTTTAAAAATCACATTTTAAAACTAAAATGTATACACTTGGGACATCGAAAGTTTAGATAATCCTAGGATACCTTCGATTTACATTCTCAGACTTCTCTTAAGACAGTCCTAAGACCATCCTAAAATTTGTCATAAGATATATCTTAGACATATCTTAGGACAATTTTAGGACAGCTTCGATAATATGGCCCCTGGCCAGGAAAGATCTATGAGGGGATACATGATTTAATATCCTGCTTGGGGTCAATTTTCATCCGATAAATTTTCAGTTACATTTTTTTTTCAAACTGAATTATGAATTGCGATGCTGAAAACATAATATTGTTTATTCGGTTAACCGTTTAACAAATCCTTAAACAGATATGGCATTAACTGAATTGGTACCGGTTAAACGGTTAAATGTTGCAGCCGTATTGAAAAGAAATCAACCTTAATCCTATGTTTACAATGTAAGTAAGCAAACGGGCTGCAGATTAATTTTCACTTTTTGATTCTCAAATTACTTAATAATTGCTGGAGAGTGTTGAGATTTTTTGTAGCCACATGATGAATGACGCAATCATATTAGTAGTAGAAAATGCTTATAATCCAGGTATAGCTGATATTGGAGTATATTCAATTCATGTCCCCGTCTCCAAAATTTGTAATTTAAAGATTTTGTTTTACTACATATAATTTATCTAAGTACATTATTTTTTGTCCTTTATTCTTAAGCAACTAGAATAAACAATGTTATATTTGTACTTACAATTGCAAGTAGGGTCAAGAAATACCGAGAGGGTATTCATTGGTGAGGAAAATCAGAAAGTGGTACTGACAAACTCCGGAGACCAACGAGGAAAAGATAAAACAACACAAATACAACATTTAAACTAAAACACAAATGAACAAGATGGACCCAACAAAAAAAACGAGGCTAGAGTCATATGCTCCGGAATAGTAAGCAGTCTGTGTTTCCTGCAAAGCACCTGCCATGTTACTACAAATAATTTATTCTGCAGTCACAAGTTCTCATTTAGAAATTAGAACTTTGCTGAAGAGTCTTTAACCTTTAAGAATTCTTATTTTACATAATAGTATTCTGTACAGTAATTTAAACAAGATAACAATTTATCCTGAATTTACTGGTACTTACACGTTCCGCACTTGAATACAGGACAGAAGTCCCACCTGGTACCGGAATCCATTGTAAAGCACCAAGGACCAGGGTAAGTAGATGTTGGATTACGGCAATAATTGTGTTGTCCTACGTAGTAGTACTTGTGTGCATGTGGTACTAACGAGGACCATTTTTGACAAGTAAGACCAGTGATAGTTTTAGCAATGTGCCCATCATATTGAAGTCCAAGTTCATCAGTCTTGCAGTCCAAAATAACTGAAAAAGTGATTAATTGTAATGTTTTAGCACTTTAAACTTTTTTTCTTTCAGAGAATTTAAATGTACACTTTTGTGTCCTGCACAAGAAGTTAGGCGACATATAGAGATTACTTTAGTCGTCTTGCGTCGTCGTCGTCCACGCCACACTTTTTTCTTAACAAATTCTCTGCCGTTGTGAAAGGGAATTATTAGATATTTGGTGAATGGCTTTGACATGATGACTTTTAAAGTGTCTTTAATTTTCAGGGTTATCATATATCAACTTCCTGTTTACGGAGACTTTGAATTTTCACATATCAGTGTTCATATACAAAATTTTACGTAACACTTTTCTGTACAAATCATATCCAGAAATCATTGCCACTTTGCTAATTTTACATATCATAGATGGGTGGCATGCGCCTGCTTAGCTTTATTACATATATTTGTTAAATAATTTTTCTTACTTTATGTAGTCAAGTTGCCCGGCATGAAAATTCAGCTAGAATAACACCGAAATTCATTGAGTCATAAATGAACACTATATATCTAAAGTTCTGGGTTCCTGGGGCAAATTGAAATTCGAGGCGGAGAGCCTTTTATAGTCTATGTAAAAATGTCTGGCAAATTAATGAAAATGCTGCTTTTTGCATATTCACTGCCAAAAAATTCATTTTGGAAATCAAAAGCGGGCTTGAATTACAAATTTGAAAACCCCCCGTGGGCACCCGGGGTTCATAAATAGGTGCCCCGACCCGTTTACCGTGGGTTGAAACCCGTGTCGCTTGATGACGGTAACCTGTGCTGCCTAGGGCCTTATCCCTGCGGGGTTAAGGTAACGACTGGCTTGTGTATGTGTATGCGGGGATACTGGGTGAAGGTCTTAGACCTGATGGGGTATTCACGCATACACTAGACAAACACTTGCATTGTGTCTCCGAAGCCAAACCGGCCCTGAGTTGAGCTAGACGGGAGGGCGACGAGGCCCGCGTCGATCAATCGGCTGGTCACGCCAAGCCCTACTTGATTCTAAATTTGATTTACCAATTTTTCAAATTTATTATATTTTCAAACCGGTTTTCCTTTTCTTTGACTTCCAACAATGATAAACTTTATTTTTTTTAATTCCCAAAGCAGTTGTTAAGTTTCGCCGAATCTGACGTCTTATTCGAATGTATTCAAAGAGTGATATATAGTTTAAATTTGTTTAAAATAGAATCTTGTAGAAGGCGGTGGCTTAGGTCAATTGTGTAGGTGTTACTTTGGATGGTTGATTCGCCAGGTAACCCCTGGCACGAAGCTTGCATCTACTAAGAAGTACTCTATGCGAGTATATTGTCCTTGTAGCCCTGGTGTTTGTCGCAAATGCGCCAAGCATACACCCTGGTTGTCGCTCCGAGGCGGGCGGGGAGCAAGGGCAATGAATATTTCCAAAACCAACATGACATCTCTAAATAAAAACAATGCAACTAGTTCAAAAAGAAAATTAGATACAAGTGATGATGATGAAGAGCATACAATTAAATTACCCAACACGACATCTAAAATTTTTCCAAGATTTTTAGTGATGACCAGTCTAAATGAGGACAAACAAATTACAAAAATTTCACCATTTGTTTTACAAAAGTCAATCCAAAGGCGCAGGCGAGGTGAAAAAAGTGTCCAAAATGAAAACCGGAAATCTACTTGTTGAATGTTACAGACAGCAACAATCTAAGAACTTACTGTCTCTGACTATGATAGCAGATTTGAAAATCTCAGTTAATCCCCATAGAACCTTGAATACTTACCAGGGAGTAATTCGAGACAGAGACAAAGATCTTACAGAATTATCTGAAGAAGACATCTGCAATGAGCTGAAGGCACAACATGTTTCCAAAGTAAAAAGGTTTACAAAAAAATCCGAAAATAAAATTCTTAAACTTAATACTGACCTAATTACTTTTGATCTCCCGAGTTTACCAGAATACATTTATATAGGTCCCTACAGAATAAGAGTAAATGCATATATACCAAACCCAACCCGTTGCTTCAAATGTCAAAAATTTTGACACGGGAAGAACTCGTGTAAAGGTACTGAGAAGTGTGTAAAATGTTCTGTAGAGGGCCATTCAAATTTTGAATGTGATGGCAAATAAAATGTTCAAATTGTGGCTTGGACCATATGGCCAATTCAAGAAACTGTACATTTTACAAAAAAGAAGTTGAAATTCAAAAGATAAAAGTCGAGAAAAATATCAGTTATCAGGAAGCCAAAAGATCAGTCTCTGTCTCGAATAACTCACCTCAAAATGCCTCTTATTCTGAAATTGTGAAAGGTCCCCCAACGACCAGAACTTTAGAAACTCAAACTGTGTTCACCTGGCCGGATGGCGTTGAACTTCCGGTTTTGGTCTCTGAGTTCTCTGCAACCAAATCTAAAACTTCCACTTCGTCCCAGTCTTCATCTCAAACATCAGGTTCCCCTCTCCCATTTAACCACTTTGAGAAGGCTGATATTTATGCCAACTCGGAAGTTGAGAGGAGAATGCATAAAGACTTGGGCCGAAAATTTAACACCTCTTCTGAAGCTGCTAAATTCGCCAAATCAGAACAAGTAGCATCTTCCTCAAAACAAAAGACACTTTCAAATATTAAAAAGTCAAGTTCACAGAATTCTTCATCATCAACAGGAAAGAAATCAGAGAAACCTGAACGTTCAAAATCTGCTGACGGGAAAACAAAAACAAAAAGTTCCAACCGCCTCAAAAAGGCTGAAAAAAAGCCAAACTACAACAAATTTGAGGCGTCAGGAGAAGCAGACGACGAAGACGCTATGGACACATCTTCCGTAGAATTTTCTAAAACCATCTGGGGGGGATCCTATGGATTCCGCCCCATCAGAAAAAAAATTCGGGGAACGCATCAAGTGGGCGAAACCGAAGTTGTTCCCCGCGTGAACGACATCAAAACAGAATTTCCCCCATTTGAGCACCCAAAAAATGAATACCATCATTCAGTGGAATTGTCGAGGTTTGAAAATTAATTTAATTGAGCTATCATTTTTAATACAAGCTTTCATTCCAGCTGCTTTTTGTCTCCAAGAGACACATTTAAAAGAAAATGACAATATAAATATTAAAAACTATTCGATATACAGTACACATGTTAAAAAAGACGAGAGAGCCGCAGGCGGTTCCTCTGTCCTCGTTAGAAATAACATTATTCACAGTAGAATTAACCTGAAAACTAACTTACAAGCAGTTGCGGTCCGCAACTTCAAAAAACTATTACCCTATGTTCTGTTTATATTCCGCCGAATTCAGCACTTGATATACATCAACTTGAAACATTAAGAGGGCAACTTCCCTCTCCATATCTAATTATGGGCGATTTTAATGCCCATAATCCTCTTTGGGGAAGTTATTCCCAAAATGACAAGGGCAAGAAAATAGAGGACTTCTTAAACCAACAAGGCTTGTGTTTGTTTAATGACGGATCGGATACTTATCTGCATCCAGGAAACGGTTCTTATTCGGCTATTGATTTGACATTATGTGACCCTTCTTCATTACTGGATTATACATGGCGAGTCCATGCTGATTTATGTGGAAGTGACCATTTTCCAATAATTTTAGAAAACCTGTTTCCCTCTTCTTCTGGAAAAATTGCGAGATGGAAGTTCGACAAGGCTGATTGGCCTTTATTCGAACAGCTTTGTAAGGATGAATTAAAAATAGAAATATTTCAAAATATCTATGATCCAATTCTTAAATTTAATGAAACGTTACTATCAATAGCCGAAAGAACCATCCTTAAAACTTCGACCAATTCCAAAAATCCTGGCAAACCATGGTTTAACGATGACTGTGAGGAAGCCCGGAAAAAACGTAAAAATGCAGAACGACGGTTCAGTATGCATCCTATCACACACAATCTAAGCACTTTCCGAATCTTTCGAGCAAAAGCTCGGAGAACATTTAAACAAACTCGACGAAAATCATGGCAAGCATTTGTTTCAAATATCAGCTCACATACTCCTATGAGTAAAGTGTGGAATTTCATCCAAAAAATAAAGGGAAAAAATAAAAGCAGTCTTCATCATATCAAAGATGGTCATAATATTTTGACCACAGAAGAAGACATTTCCCAAAAGTTAGGCGAAACCTTTTCTAAATTTTCCTCATCTAAAAACTATAGCCAAGAATTCCAACGCATTAAAACTAAGAAAGAAAGAACAAAACTGAATTTTAAGTCAAAAAATCTGGAGGATTACAATAAACCTTTTCCTCTTGATGAATTAAAACAATCTCTCACCAAGGCCCATGATACAGCCTGTGGGCCTGATGATATTCATTACCAGTTACTTAAACATTTACCTGATACATGCCTTAATACACTGTTATATCTCCTTAACAATATATGGGAAACTGGTGACCTGCCTTCTGTTTGGAAGCTTGCCACAGTTGTTCCCATTCATAAAACCCGAAAAGGATCATTTTGAACCGTCGAATTATCGGCCTATTGCCCTCAGAAGCTGTGTATGCAAGACAATGGAGCGGATGATTAACGAACGCCTGGTTTGGTTCCTTGAGGCGAATGGCCTCCTGACTAATGTACAGTGTGGATTCCGACAAGGCAGAAGCACGTTAGATCATCTCGTTCGCTTTGAAACTTTTATAGGAAATGGTTTTGCTAAGAATGAGCATGTTGTGTCTGTATTTTTCGATCTCGAAAAAACATATGACACAACCTGGAAATATGGTATTTTAAAAGACCTTTTTGATATGGGGCTTAAAGGTAGATTACCTAACTTCATTGAAAATTTTCTCTCTAATAGAGATTTTCAGGTAAGTGTAAACAATACTTTGTCGGACCCTTTTGAACAAGAAATGGGTGTTCCGCAAGGTAGCATTCTCTCTGTTACTCTATTCAGTATAAAAATTAATAATTTGGCTAAAAGCTCTACAGAACAATGTAGAAGGATCTCTATATGTGGATGATTTTCTTATCTGCTATAGAGCTAAAAACATGAGTAACATTGAAAGACAATTGCAACTGTCCTTGAACAAAATTGAAAAATGGGCATTGGAAAATGGCTTTAAATTTTCCATGTCCAAGACAGTTGGCATGCATTTCTGTAATAAAAAGAAATTACATCTTGATCCTGAACTCAGATTATAAAATTCTCCAATTAAAATAGTTAAAGAAACAAAATTTTTAGGCCTAATTTTTGACAATAAACTTACCTTTCTTCCCCATATCAAAATGCTTAAAGCTAAATGCTTAAAAGCTTTAAATATTTTAAAAGTTGTGTCCAGCACCGAATGGGGTGCTAATAAAACTATTTTATTAAACCTTTATCGATCTCTCATAAGATCCAAGCTTGATTATGGATCTATAGTATATGGTTCTGTCCGTAAATCGTATTTAAAGATATTAGATACTATTCACCATCAAGGTCTACGTTTATGTTTAGGAGCTTTCAGAACATCTCCGGTTGAAAGCTTATATGTGGAGGCAAATGAACCTTCCCTTTATATCCGTAGAATTAAATTGGGCTTACAGTATCTCACTAAATTAAAAGCTTATCCCGAAAACCCCGCCTACGACTGTGTATTCAATCCATTATACTCACATATTTTTGCAAAAAAACACAAACAAAATTCCTTCATTTGGGCTAAGAATGAAACCACATCTTTGTGAAGCTCACATTAATCCTGACGAAATTGCAGACATATCTGTTCCAAAATCCCCTCCCTGGGTTGTACCTAAGCCGAAATTTATATTTGATCTGCGAAAACATAAACAATCGCAAACAAATCCCCTCAAAATTAAACAAGATTTCGCTGAAATTAAATCCAAATATGAGATATATGAAACTATCTATACAGATGGTTCTAAAGATGGAGACAAAGTTGCTGCTGCTGCTGTTTATGGTCAGCAGTCATCAACAGTTCGTCTTCCATCATGCAGCTCAATTTTTACAGCTGAGGCAAGAGCTATAATTCTTGCTTTACAATTTATTGGTTTATCTGATAAGAAGAATTTTCTAATCTGTTCTGATTCTCTTTCATGTTTGCTTGCTATTGAGAACCAGAAATATAAAAACCCTTTAATCTCGCATATAATTGAATTCCATAAAAGATTATCCAATATAGGTAAAGAAATAGTTTTTCTCTGGATACCAAGTCATATTGGTATCTGGGGAAACACAGTCGTAGACGAGGAAGCAAAGAATGCTTTAAACAGCCCCATTACAAGCATGTCCGTGCCATATACTGATTTTAAACCTTTAATAAGAACATATATCAAAAATTTGTGGCAATCCCAATGGGATCTACAAGTCAACAATAAGTTACATGAAATTCAACCCAAAGTTAGTTTGAATTTCCCTTATGCTGGGAAAAAACGTAGATATCAAGTTGTTTTAACAAGATGTCGCATTGGCCACACCAGGACGACTCATTCTCACATTTTCGAGAATGAGCCGCCTCCTGAGTGTGTTCCTTGCCAATGTCGACAAACAGTTAAACATTTATTGATTGACTGAGTAGATAAATCCGACATTATATGTCGGTACTACACAGTCAGTAATATAAAAGACCTGTTTACAAATGTCGCTGGCGACAAAATTTTAACTTATTTGAAAGATGTTGGACTTTATCCTCGGATATAGTTCAACAAATACATATTTATATATATTGGGACATGATGTGCTTTTACTTGACTGTATATGTAATTTCATTTGTTATCTGTGATACTTATGTGGATAGAATTTAAACTGTGATATTTGCTCTTCTTAGTAGTTGTTTTACATTTGCCTTTTATTTGTTATATATTTTTGAGTTTCGTTTTATTTTGTTACGTTTTATACACTTAAGTTATCATTTTACTGAATTTATTATACACCTTGTTCTCGCCACGATATGGCTGAAAAATCGCCGACGTGGCGTTAAGAAATCAATCAATCAATCAATCAATCAAATTTGAAAACTTGATCGTTCAAGTGAAACAAACCTTACATTTCTATCAAATTCCCAAATTAAATACAAAAAGGTTCATTTCTTAATGCGAACAAATCCATAGATCAACAGAATAACCAAAAAATTATATAAGAAAATTTTTTTTTATATTTTGACCTCGGGAAGTTGATCGTAAATAGTTTCAGAATCTAAGCCGAGCAGACGGAGTTTTTTTCGTAAAACTGCCAATAATTAGTATTTCTATTTGCAAAAGCACTGGTCACGTGACAACTTTCTGGTTTCAATATGAATATTGTGAGAAAGACGTTCACAATTTCTGGCTATGTACATAAGGAAATAATGCATATTTGGTAAATGACCTAGACATGATGACTTTACCGTATCTCTCCTTTTCATGGTTCTGAAGGATCAACCTTCTGTTTGCTGAGACTGAATTTTTCAGATTACCATATTTATATACAAAAATTTTCTCTGCAACTGCATGAGTTCATGGTTAGATATATATTTGGTAAATGGCATTGATATGATGAATCTTATCGTGTCTTCCCTTTTCACTGTTCTCTATTATCAACTTGTTTGTCGAGATTTTGTTTTTGAATTTTTCCCATAACAGTGTTCATATACAAAATTTTTCGATTAACGCTTTCTCCACAACTCATCTTCAGAAATCATGGCCACTTTGCTAATTAACATATCTTAGATGGCGTGCACGCGCCTGCTTAGCTTTATTACATATATATTTGTTAAATAATTTTTTAGTTACTTGATGTAGTCAAGTTGCGGGGCATGAAAATTCAGCTAGAATAACACCGAAATTCATTGAGTCATAAATGAACACTATATGCCTAAAGTTCTGGGTTCCTGGGGCAAATTGAAATTGATACGCGACTGTTCTTCGTGTGTTAAAATGTTTTAGTTAAAAAACCTGTTAATAAAACACGGGAAATAAAAAATAACAGGTAAAATTTTAAATGTTATTTGCACAGTGGAAGACACTGCCCAAACTTTTATGGTTTGAAGTAATATCTGAAATATTTTTTAAAGTGATCGTATCTCCAAAACATACAATGCCAATGTTTATTTGTATCCCCATTTTCGAGAGAGAACTCTGTTTATTCCTTTATCGGTATTTCTATAAAAATTATTATGTCTATCCTCTTACTTGAAGTATACCAAATGTTAAATTGTTCGAGTAATAAATGTTTTAGTCGATTTTACACTGATTTGTATAAGAATATTAATTTATTTTATTATTTTATTCTTAATACATTAAAGATAGGCAAATAATACATTATTAAATTAGCAATGCGTCTAAATTAAGATGCATCTTAGTGGATCATCGCATAAGTGTTTCGAAGATTTCTAGACAAAATTACTTTCATTTGGTAGGTGGATGGTTTCAATGCCTTTGAGTATTTTCAGCTGTCAGATTTTTAGCTCACCTGTAGTAAAAAATCCATGCGAGCTCTCTACAGTCTGTTTCAAACTATACGTGCTTCATTAGACTTTAATAGGGTCTGTAAGTCTCGTTCTACTTTCACTTTTAAATCCGGAATTTTCAATGTTATAACGTAGTAAAACCGAAAAAAATTTGCGTCTTATATCTCAACTTCCGGGTACTAAGTTTGCAGACGCCAACCTGTAAATACACGTGTTTTTCGTTTGTTTTAATGCATGTGGACATAAAACTACAGAATTTGAGGTAGGATAACTTATGTATATGCAAATCAAATAAAAAATTAATCTAGTCAAACGCTATGGACTGAAATCAACCCATTTGCGTATGTCACATAGGTAGCCGTTGTACCCGGGAATAGCGTTTCTCGTTCTTTCTCATAGGTCGCATGACGAGACTTACAGAGCCTATCGTAATTTTGATCTATCTTTGATTATGAGCTATTCGTGACAGATGAGTTACATACTTATAAGATTCGTCTCCCTAGTAGAAAATGCTATGGGGCACGCTAGAAGCAAATGTTAAAATTGTCTTCAGTAATCGGATTTTTCACAAAAGTAAATGTTTTATTGGGACTGTAATGCCTACTTATATATTTTTTTCTTACGGAAATGCGATAAGTTTCATGTCAGATGGACAATTAGTGATTTCTGGACGGACGCTACATGTACAATTTTAAATATGTTAGAGACGGACCATTTGACTTAAAAGGGGGTTGTCGTTTTTAACTAAAATATTCTTTTCCAAACTTTTATGAAAAAAAATTGTGGACAAGCAGCGAACAAAAACAAAACTTTCTCAAATCTGTTTGCTCGCATATATTGTGATGTAAAATTTTTGAAAAATAAAAAAAAAATTTCTCCCTGCGCTTGAAAAAAATCTATCCAACAAATAAAAAAACCTTTTCCCCACCCCTTCAAGTTCAATTGTTGTTCTCTTACTTTTTTAATAATGCAGATTTGGTGATTCAAAGAAATACATATAGTTGACACATTGTGACTATGTTCTCTATTCACTAACTTACATGTATAATTTCTGAATTCCCGTGTATAAGTTGAAATCCAGGAATTCCTGGTTTTTATCATTTCTAATAAATCGAGTTCAGTCGTTTAAATCATAAATTATAGATTTTGGTACGTTTTGATATGTTGTGTTTTTTGGATTTTAGGAAAACCTCATTATTCAATTGTTCACCTAGCTGTATCTTTTCCACTATCCAACAGAAATAAATAACCATATTGTTCATTGAAAGTTCTTTTATTTCTTGAGAGAGAAACCTTTTTGCCCAACATATAAAAGACGTGACATACTTTTTAGATTTTTTTATAGTATTTTGTCTGCTCTCACTTTCCTCATTATCCCTGCACTTTCGAATGAAAGTTCGGGGATATTGTCGTTACCCCCAGTCTGTCTGTCCGTCACACATTCTTGTGAATAGAACTCCTCTTACATTTTAGGAGGCCGGCTTTTAATTTTATTATAGAATTGTTGCATATTGCATGTAGATGTGCATGAAAGTTTCGGAAGTTTGAAATTGTTCTCAATGCAAACAAGAGGCCCAAAAGGATCAAATATTCTAATATCACCTTTGTGACTTGAACTCCTACTACATTTTTAAGTCTTGGCTTTTGGTTTTATTATAGAATGGTTGCATATAGCTTTTTGATGCGCTTGAAAGTTTCGGATTTTGGAAATATTTCCAAATGTAAACAAGAGGTCCAAAAGGGTAAAATGAGTTTTTGTTTCATACATTGTGACTATATGTTGTTTTTTTTTAATTTTTCATTTTAATTAAAATTATGTGCATTTAATCGCAGATCCAAGCGATGCCTTCTGAATTAACCTGCGTTTCTGTTTTTTGGTAAATTTCCTGTAGGTGTCAAAAACAAGTATTTGATGACATTTTGTGAAGTAATCATATATTTTTTGATGAAGTGACCACGACCAATGGTTTTGAACATTTTAAACCCATAACTACTATTCCAACATTGGTAAATTCCTGAAATTACTCCAAGACTATTTTTTTTGGAACTTTACCTATCAAGCATATATTTTCGGAATCACATGAACAATCATTATAATTTGGAACAAAGAAATGTTAAAAATGTAATTCCTACTTTGATAAAATTTCTAAAATAACTCAAAGACTAAATTTTTTTGGAATTATGATTAGCAACAGTATATTTTTGGAATATTGTTTTTCAATACATTTAAAATGTTCAGTATTTTCGAAGATATCACATATATCATATTCATGGCTATAAAAAATATTAATTAATATTGATACTACTAGAGAAATAACATGTTTTCAGTTGACAATTTCTTCATTCAAAAAGTTTACACGAATAAAACAAAATAGTTTTGAACCGTCAATCTAATATAAACGAATACGTGGAACAATGGAGGTACTATATAGTGTCCCCATAGTGAAACAAAAAGTTTGTACAGGCGAGTCACTCGTAAGACATAAATTATGGCAATGTAATCATTACAAAGAGACTTTGGTATTGTTGCCGTCGATACGAACGTTTGTTCCATGTAAGCCCTTTTATTTGATCATTTTAACTTTTTGAATGACAAACTATTGACTTCTTAGTGTTTAACGTGGACATGTAGTGGAGATATATTTGGAAATGTGCTTGCATATGGACATTTAGCTAGAATTAAGTATTTACAAATTAACATCTGAAAGCATTCCTTGCAAAACAAATGATGAGCATACATTATATATCGGCAAGGTTGTTTTAAAACTATTCTGGTATAATGTCGTTTTTCGCCGATTTTTTGCAAATTTTCGAAAATGTCAAAAAAAACTTTTTGGCTTTTTTTAGAAA